>BGPR01000005.1:4601276-4667476 GCA_013235015.1 Araneus ventricosus
TTTTTTTAATTTATAAGAACGTAGCATAGAGCGCATCGATTCGCAAACGGAATAAAAAAAGCGGATAACACAACCTATGCTAAAAAATAGCTTCTGTAGTTCAACATCTGTTAATAATTAAATGATTACCATGCAGACTATAAACGAGAAACGTTGCAGAACAAAATTGGAGCTTAAAGCTTATCGCTTTGCGAAAAGCATTAAAAATAGGAATACTAATTTGTAACCTATGCTTAAAAAAGCTTCCGAGCTTCAAAATCTGGTAATAAGACTATTAACAAGAATCATTTAGAATGCATTTCACGAATTGAAAATTTCCACGTAGTTTCATAAAAATAAATGTAAAATTTAAAATTTTATATCATATTATAGACACTTTATACTTTCAACTTAATCCCAAATACTTAACGGAAACAAGGATATTCGAGTTTTGTTTCTATAAATTAATTCTATTAAGTAACCTAATTCATTAAATTTTAAACCATAAAAATTGTAGATAGTCTATCACTCGAGTACTGTGTTTAATTACTAAATAACCAGTGATCCTTAGTTTGTTTCATGGAATGTGGCTTCATTACTTTATCTGTCACTGAAAAAAAACTTTCGAATTCAAAAACGAAATGTTTCTTCATCTGAGGCTAAATGAAATCCTCATCGGAATCCAATTATTGTTTTTTAACAAATAATTGCGTCTAATGTAAATTTCCAGAAAAAGCTTTGGAGCCCATTTTAAAATTTTTATTTGAAAAATCTTTTGTTAGAATTATGCAAAGGCTTATTCTTATTTAACGCAAAGTTCCGTATACTTATACACCCCACATTTTTCAAAAAGGACGAAAATTTGATAAAAACCTTTTGACACTCTTACAGAATAGCTTCGGGTCATAATCTCTTTTAAGTTTTCGGATACCCGGCTTCGCAAATTCTTCTCTTCACTCACTTATTCTTGAAAAAATAAAACAGAAATTAAAATTATAGCATGTTTGATACATGGATGAATGGAAAGAGAAAAAAATCATAATTCTTTGTAATCTTTGATGGGAAAAAGAAGGCATCACTCTGCTCAAGATTTGTTTGCGTTTTAACATTTGACAGTTCGAAAATAAAAAGAAGAAAAATTTCTTTTTTCTCTTTGTTTCTGTTGGCTTACTCTTCTTCATCCTTAAATTATTTAGCCTCAAGTGAAACGCACAGCTTTTAAACATAAAGATACGATGATAACCAACTTGCTTCACAATATCGAATTACGAGCAATTTTCTTAAGGAAAGAGCTTTAGGGTATTAATGGGGAAAATGGGATTTTATTTAATCAGGTCGGACTTGTTGGAAGGCGATCAATAGGGATTTTCTTTCGCCCTCAATTTCATAGCTAAATATTTTGCATTAAATTCAATGGCATATTAAAGACATGCTTAGGGGATTTTTAATTTCTCTCACTAAAAGTTGCGTCTTCTGTACAAACTCCATCGTATCGCACTTAATTATTGTTGTTGCAAAAATGTATAATATCAGCAAAGAAATTTTTTTCAGAATGTTAAATTTTTATCTGCCATATTACAGGGTAATTCAAAACAAGGGCTATAATTTAATTGTATTGATAGCAAGAAGACACAATATAGAAGAAGACGCGAAGTTTTGTTTGCGTTCGCAATAATTGCTCATTGCAACTGTCCTTGGTCACACAAGCGACATCCAAGAGGTATTCTATTTCACTACCATGTGAAGCACTCTATTTGCAAAATTTTAGTTTGTTCACTGATGCATACAAACGAGCTTTAAGACAGAGTCTATGATATATCCCAATTAATTTAAGACCCAAGAAGTAATTTCGGAAAATTTAGACAGCCACATTCATGTTCTGCATTTTTGCATGTAGTCCATTGCACTGCCATCTAAAGCACTCTGCGCATACCTTTAATTCTTTCACTACTGCATGTAAACGAGGCGTTAAGACACAGTTTTTATCCCCAGTAATCCAATACACAAGAAATAATTTCAGAAAATTTAAATAGCGGGATTCATATCCTGCAAGTGGCTAGCGAACGCGTATCAAGGGCCTTGAACATTTTTCATAGCATCTGGCGTGAAATGAAATGTCGTATGGATACTGCCATGTGAACAAGGGAAGGCACTTAGGTCAAATATTACGTCTGCAAACAAAGTTTTGAGCTTCAGTCCGTATTGTGTTCCTATCTTTTCGTCCTTTCATTGTTTAGAAAGCAGTTATACCTATTTGTAATATGTTTGTGCAGTAGTTTTAAATTACCCTGTATGTTTTTACAGGCTTCTCTTTGAAAAAATATACGGGATCGGGATTGTCTTCAAGGTTTTTGCTTTAAAATTAGAAGAAACGGATTGGAGCCCCGATTCTCCCGAAGATTACCCGTGTATGTGATTCTCATTTACATAAAATATATCTTCGGGACTCAAATGTCTTCACATTGGTGTGGTGTAATGATTTGGAGATGTATGTCACTTAAGATGTCTTCATCTACTGAAAATGATGAACTAATGATTTAAAATTACTAGGTTTGTCTCTAATTCTCGGGTGGCCTCTAAAGGGACCCTTAAATCTTACAAATTAATTGGAATAATGTCCGGAAAAGGAAAATATACTTTTGCTGAGAATTTTTCAAAATGGTGCAAACAGGATGACATAAAATCTTTCAATGGGACTCAAATGCCGTCACTTTGGTGTGACATAAGGATTCGAAGAATGGGGTGCCTGCTGAGGTGTCTTCATCGTCTAAGCAATTTAAAATAATGAGGTTCATATTTAGTTAATCCTCATAAGCTTCATAAGGGGACACTAATCTTTCAGACCAAATGGAATAATATTCGGAAAATAAAAATATACCCATCTTCAGAATTATGAAATATAGTGCAAAGATTCATATTTTCGGTGAAATAATGTATTGCTGTTACCTATTTATATCATTAAAGAAACACCGAGTAATTTCGTTGTTATTTCATCTGCGACAAATTTCATTTCTTTTCAAAATTTTCAATAGATTTCACTTTTCAGCTACCACATTTCTTTGAACATTATGCAGAATTAAATCATACACGTTATATGTTTCAGTTTTCTTCCCTATTTTCAAATACTGCAGAAGAAAAACAGAGAGAAACATTAGTGCTTCTTCCGAAATTGAAAGTGAAGTTTATCTCGCACACATTTTAAAACTAAATATTTTTCTTAGTTTTACTTAGAGTAGAATTATGTTTCAGAAAAACATGCTCGCATTATTTTTCTTTTGTGGTGTAAAAGCTTCATAAACGAGATTTTCAAGGAAATGGATATGATGGCTGAGAATATGTGTTTTGCAGCTCTGGTGAAAATGTTAAAATATGAAATTCGTAAAATTACACCGAGTTTCATCGGGAGTAAATTTACGAGATAGAATAAGCTCCATAAAAAAAGCAAGTCGTTTCGGTCGTGGTATAAAAATGCAAAGTGAATCCATTACCTGAAAAATATTCATCCTTGCAGGTAAGCGATCTATACTTCAGGTAGGAATATTTGCTTGTTATGACTTATGGGTGAACTAACATGCATTTATATTTTCCCAGTTATTTTATTTTTATAAATTTACAGTTATTATTATTTTATCTTGTAAGAAATATATCGTTATATCAAACTCGCAATGTTATTACATAAAAATCTTACGAAATAGTTGCGCTTATAAATGTAACATGAGGTGATTATTAAGGGTTGACTTTTTAAATGAAAGACCAAAGAGAAAACTAAATTAAATTTATTTATTTTTAAGCACTTTTATTTAACTATACGTGTTTCATGTTTTTAAGGATGGAATTTTTTAATCTATTTTTCATTCACTTCCACTGATGTTAATGTTCCACTAATGTCGCTAGACTAATCTCACTCCTTGGGACTTCACTAATGTGGCTAGAGGTTTGATTGATTTTATACACTTGCATGTTCTCGATAAGAGTACACCATTGTTGAATTTTCAGAACTTCATTTTCATTTTTTATTATCATTTATGTGATTTGTTTCATTAAATCTTAATTTCTTATGAATGGAGCCACCTTGGACTGACTTTAAGAAAAAACTGATTTCATAATATTTATAACAATAAGTTATAAATTTAACACTAAAAGCAGAAAATAATCAAAACAGAAAAAATTCTACTGTTTAATACACTAATATAATTGTGTTTTCAAAAACTGTTTTTGTTTCCATTTATCAACATGACATTGTAAAACTTATTTTTACAAATATCATACAAAAATCTACTGTCGGTAATCAGAGAGTTAAATTTTCATACCAGAAGTTGTTTTTTTAGTTAAACATGCTTAATAACACTGATAGATAATAAAAAAACATGACACGAGTTCTCGAAGTAACTCTATGGCTCAAAAATATTCTTTTAGTTTAAAGTATTGTCTTTATTTATTTCTCAAAACATTCAAAAAAGTTAACTAGGTTTTCAAAATTCATTGACTCGTGCAATTCCTGATAATATATATTTGTTACATAAATTCAGAATTCAATGACAATATCAACCATTAGGGGTAATATTATCGATGAATTCTGAAGCAGCCACCTTCATGTATAAAATGTGTCTTCACATAAATTCCGAAATTGATTCTAGATTCATAAGTTGTATTTTGAGTGCGATTCAAAAGGTTATTAAGGATAACAAATTTCTTCATGGAAACTGCTGTCATGTTTCTATTCGAAGAATGTGTAGATCCAGCTCTTGACGTCTAACCAGCTTATTAGGAATTCATTGCAATTTATGAGATACACTTCTTAGACAAATTAAACAAATATTGCTACTGATATCTGAGAGACTAAAAATGATTCAATTTTAAGGATATTTTTTAAATGCAATAATATTATAAAATATTAACTCTTTATATATCGCTCTTTGGGGGAACTATAAATTTTAAACATTATATTTCAGTATTATATAGTAAAAATTTATAAAATAATTTTATATCGTTGAGAAATTTCAATTTCGTATGAATTCTTGGAAGCTTTGAAAGAAAGGAGTAACAAGAAAAATCATAGCTCAATAAAGGTATTAGGGAATCTTACTTTCCAATATTACTGAAGTCAATTTTTTTATTAGGGATTATTCAGATGCATTGCTGTTTCTATTAAATATTCATGCAATAAAATTTTGGAGAAAAATCATCACAATAATTCGTTTTTTGTATTTCTTGGTATGAGGCTCTATTCAGTTAAATCCAGACAGATAGAAACATCTGAGAAATTTTTCATTACTTCTATCGAATGTTTCAGATACATTATGTTTGCTTATAACCCATCCATTGCTTTTTAGAAAGGTCTTAATTAATAATTGTTATGTTAAATGTTTTGCATCGATCGTTTATTTGGTTTGGAATCTTTTATTATACGTCTTAATGGATAAATGGAATTTCAAACAATTTATCCTGAAGAAATTTCATTAAAATTTACAAAAATATATTGGAAACACGAGAATATACAGTGTGTCCACGGAAGTCCTAACCTCCCCCCTCCCTTAGTTTCATAACGGTGAAAGCTATAGACATAAAATTGGTAGCTAGGTATAAGTGGCTATGCGCTAAGCGATTAGACAAAAATACTGCGCAATATATTGCTAACTTCGGTGTTAATGATTTAATCTCGAAACAGTACGAGACAGAACGCCGCCCCATGACCCCGTGCCTGTTGCCACTACGGCAACCGAACCGGTTGAGTGGAAATGGGACTTGGGACAACAGTACGAGACAGGGGGAAAAAGCCAATTACAAAATTGTGGAACATCAATGATTTAGTATGAAAAGAAAAATTGAAAACATTTTTGTTGAGAAAGAAACGCACAGAGAGTGCGTTTGTTTGATCGCGATTTCCAAACTTGTGATATCACGAATCACGGAAAAATGGAGCATTTATCTGTCATTAGGTTCATTTATCCTTCTTCCCACCACTATGCACATTTCGACTGCACTACTCAAACTAGCAAAATTTATAAGTCTAACTTCATCTGGTTAAGACCTAATTGCACAAAATGTGAAATATATCTAATTGAGTTTTTCAGTTGTATTTTCTATTTTGAATTTCGAACAGATAAAGGAAAGAAGAAACAATTGTTCTATTGATATCTGATTCTTAAAGTAGTAATGTCGGACCTGTTTCTCAAGAAATTTTATTTATTAACTGTATAAGAAAGGAGGTAAAGAAAATATATAAGAAAATGGACAATTTTAAAATGAAAATTTTTATCATGAATTATGAATGTTTGGTTGGATTTATTGGTTTGATATCCTTATATTTGACTACAAAATTTACGTTTTATATCAAAGTATGTGTTATATAGAAGTTTTACAAATATAGTTTTATGAAAGCAAACGAGTATCATCAGTAATCTAATAATAGATCTTCTTAGTAGTAGAAAATGCAGATAGTAGCACAAGTTCTAAATAGCTGTTTTTAGCAGAATCGCACTCGGAAAGGGATAGGGAAAATCTTGGCTAAAGAGTAGATGAGCATAAGATGCTTGAATAAAACTCCTAATCTGACGAAAAGACCTCCTCAGTTTTATATTTTTAAGGGGTTTTTTTTCGTTTATAGTTCTGAGGAGGAATTAACCCTTTGTATAGAGGGGTAGGAATTTGTAGCACCTAGTCTCATGAAATAGTGCTTGACAAATGTGTTCTGTCTATGATCTTTACAGCTTTTAAGACACGCGAATAAGAACTGTGTTCTTTTAAAAAAGATTGAGCAAATGTGGACAGTTAATAGCGGAATTTAAATCAAAGCTTCGGTATCAAAATATAGGGAGACGAATGTCGACTTCTTTTAGTTTTTAATACAAAAGAGAAAGTATAGAAATCGTCCAAAATTTTGATCTCACGATTTTGATAAATCTTCGCGTTTAAATCCTCCCTAATTTGCAGAATAATTATTAGATTTATGCATCCCTCCCTCTCTGTAAACAGCATAACTCAAAAAGGTAAAGAACGAAATGAATGAATTTTGACTTTTAGTCTTTACATCAAAATTATTCAGGAAATGAATCAGAAGGAAGTCTGTTTGTCTCTGTTGTTGTGTTTGTGCATGCGAGAAAATCAGAAACGTTACATGCTAAATGGAACAAATTTGGCATATGGTTTTTACCAACAGAATTATAGATTTGTTTCAAAGTTTGGACCAAATCAGTCAACTGGTTGACTGTCGATCTGTATATTTGGAAACACTATAATTCAAAACCGCATCATCAAAGATAAAATAAATTATTGGTATGTGGTCAAAATACTAAAATGGCAGATATCAGACTGTTAAAATGGTTGATGCCGAAAGTTGAAATAAGATTTATATTTAATTATGAAATGAAGACTTGGTGCTGATACATGAATACAAATAATAATGCAATTTTTGCTACACTTAATTAAACACCTTTCAGACACCTAAAAATATTTGGCCACTAGTGGAAGTAGCTGAAAACAAAAGTAGTACATTGCATTGATTATATAATTGAAAGATCAAAGAAAACCAAAAATTTTAAATAGAATATTTTGTTATTAACAATTATTTCAATAATATACTGCCAACTTTAAGATAAGAAAATTGAAATTACAGATTATTCTGATGCACACAACCCAAAAACATTTTGAAATCAAACAACGATAAAACAGTTTGTATATATGCAAATGTATATTTAGTATAATCTTTACCAAATTAGTAAATGCAGAACAAACGCCACTTCCAAATTATTTACCATGAAATACATTACACTGTTTAAGTTTTAAACTATAGTCTCACCACTGAAGTAGCCAAGTATGCACTAAAAAAATACCTTTCATTGTTTCCTATGTTCACTCATAATATTTGGTGTCACAAAAAGGGATCTTGAATCAGTGGAAGCAACCTATTTCAAGGTTTTGCATATTCACTTGCAGTCAATTCTAGCATGGAAAACCAAGTTTTCCCAGATTTGCAGTTGACTTGGAAACTCTTTCTTACACATATAATTTGCAGCACAAACTTTCAGAAGTGGCACCTCTCATTCTTAAACAACAGAAATTGCAAAGATGAAAAACACAAACGGCAAGCTTCGTTGTGATCCACAGGTGATTCAAGAAAACTTATCAAAAATAGTGTTGTCTTTCATCCCTACGCCACCATAAAACGGAAAATTCGATTTTAGGGAGCAATCACTGCTATTCTTTATGCATGGCACATTATATATCAGTTTTTATGCAAAATTCTTTTGAAGACAACACATGCGGATTACAAAAACCGCAATTACAAACGTGAACAAATTAAGTTTCAGTTCACCACACGCTTGATATCATATCCACACACAGTAGATCATGGAAAAAGTTTTTGCTGAAAAAATCGAACCACTTTCTTTTTAGGATCATCGGTGTAACAGCAGGGGCAAGCACCGAGAGGCCTCATGGCCCTTGGGCCCCTCATCTGCATCCATTTTTCTTGCACGTACAGACAACTCAAATTCAAAAAACACACAAAGGAATCTCTCCCAGTCAGGCGACGCTTAAACCACTTCACACACCAAACATATGCCATACAAAATGGAGAGCAAATAGTTCCGTTAAATAAAGCAATTTATGATTTAATAAACCTTGAAACATTAAAGGAAATGACATAAAAAGTCAAAGCAATTAAAATTAATTTGATTACAAGAAAAATTAAGATATTTAATAAAACTGTAAAAAATTACCGTTGAAATTTAAAAGTTGCCAAAGATACCACAACATAATAAAGAAACTTTGGTGGAGAAAATTTAAATTATTTAAAGTTACTGGTAAAGCCGAAAACTGATGTAGTTGCATTTTTTGCAATCTAACACTGTCAATTATTGGAGTCAAATAGTCCAGAAAGGATTCCCCATTCTCTTTATTATACGATGAAACTAAAGTCAAAAACTCAACATATTCTTGAAGCATACGAGAAATTTGAGGGCAGAACACTGCTCTAGTTTCAAAAGCAACTCACCTATTAATTTCAGTTAAGTTTAAATTTAACAAGGCTACATATTTATGATGTATATTCTTGAAAAGGAGAAGAAGGGAAATACCCAAAAATATGCATAATAACTCTGTTTGTTGGTAACGTAACATTCAAGAAGTTTAAAATTGAAAAATTTAAATTTAAAAATTTGCTGGTATGACCTAGGTACAAAGCCTCTCAGAATGTTCTTTTCAATTTTAAAGTTATTTGTTATTATTTCTCTTCATTCTCAAAGGAATTAATCGGAGAAATACATAGAGGAACCGGTGTAAAAACGGGCACTGGTGTAAACATGGGCACCTCTCCCCAAGTGGCTATGGGAGGTGCTGAAGACTGGCCTCCAGGACTGTAGATGATGCTACTTGTTGATATAAGATAGCAGAGAACAGTTGGGACCATTCTTTCAAGTAGTGTGGATGCAGCGTGAGTTATTGAGCGAATTGGTGTTTGTTCTGGACTGCAGTTCTTATGGTTAGTTTAAAATAATTTTACAATGATATACGGAAAGCAGAGATCCTAAGCTACTTTTAGAAGCACGCCTTTAATCACACACGCTTTTTGGTTACATGTGATAGTGGCCATCTTTCTTAGGTTTGGTTGGTGTATATATGGGCACCCTTTCAATGCCAATTGATGAGGCTGTTGAAACACCGAAATGTTCCCCGGAACTTCAAATACAATTTCTCCGTTCGACATATCTCCTGTCCCCGACATTAAGAAGAGAACCATTATTCGTGGACGCAAAGCAACAAGGTCCAACCTCATCACTGGATCACCATACAAGGATCAGTTGAGCAAGTCTCTTGAGAAAAGTACTCCAAAGAACACGTCCTTGAGTGTTCCCTGAGTAAGAGACCGGCCAGGGGGCAGGGGTGGGAAGACCAAGGGCCTTCAAAAAAGGAAAATTTGACCCACGAAACGATACGATTCATCATCGGACTCATCAGACTACTATGATCCTTCCCTTGTGGACAGCGATGATGATATCAACCTGGATATCAACGATGGGGATAAACCAGACTCGAGGGAGGCAACTTGCATCTTTTGTGATGGAAAGTTCTCTGAAGACACTCGCGGGAAAGTGTGGGTTAAATGTGTTATGTGCCAAATGTGGGTACACTTAGATTGTGCCGGGGCTGAAACAGCCAGTTATGTTTGCGATTTCTGTAAATAATTTTTTTTCTGTAATAAATAAATTCTCTACTATTTTGTATTGCTTTATTCTGTTTTAAAACATTTTAAACTATTTTTTGTGACTCTTTTGGAGAGGGCCCATATTTGCACCCCATTTTTTCTGGTGCTTTTTTAAAAGCTTTTTGTAAATCTTCGTTTTCGAATTGAAGTAACTGGTATTAATCATTGCTTTGCCTCCTCTCATTTAGTAAACTTGTAATAGTTGTTAATGAAGGTAAAAAATCCAGAATCTTTCAAAATGAAAGTAACTTTAAGTCAAAAACAAAAGAGTGTGCCCATATTTCCCCTTTTTCCTCTATATAAACTGATAAATACCAAATAAGTCATCTGAAGTTTTCCTAAAATAAATCGGCATTTAATTTAGAAAATCAGACAGATTATTGAAAACCCAAATCAGTACAAGAAAATATTGCCATATTCTATTTACTATAATATTATTAGAGAATTAATGTAAACATTTGTAAATACCTTATGTTCTAACGTAGAAATGTTTATTTTCAAAATTCTAAAAGCTATTTCTAGCTTAAATAAACATGAACATTTATTAATTTTAGATTACTTCTATTTTTAACGTGAAAATAAGCAAACATGAATGGTATGTTGAGAAATTAAAACTTGCAGTGCAGTGACAGTGGAAGTGCAGTTGATAAAAATAAGTATTTTTATCAAATACCGCTAGTATTTGATAGCTAGCAACAGCTTTTCTTACAGAGACTGAAAAAATAAAATCGATCTAAAAATGATCTTGCAGAAAGTTATGGCTCAGTTTAAATATAAATTCCGTACTTTTCATTTCGCGTTAAAAATCATTTTTTACTCTCTTTTGCTATTAGCCATAACATTTCACAAAACCTTTCTCTAAATTTCTTAATAAACAACTCATTTTTCATTCAAGTTGACTGTTTGGTATAGTCAAACCATTTAAACGAATTAATAATGAGAATTCTGTCTAATTTTGTATACACACAGGTACATTGAAAATAGCGCACAAAGAAGGAAAAAAGGTACAGTCATTAAACTTCGCAAATAAGTACAGTGAGATCCGATATGCGAATGATCCAAGTCTGGTGCCAATGCGCATGATCACACACCCTACAGTAGCGCTGAAATCAGGAAGTGAGCCCTATATAAACCGCCGCATATTGAAAGATTCATAAACTTGACGATCACATTCCGACTCGAGGAGGACTTTAGTACGCAAAGAATGCCAGGTAGACGTGTGAGAAGACATTTCTCACAGTTAAGAGTGTTTGAGAGGGGCCTTATCATTTGCATGAAAAACACAGGCTGGTCGACGCACCGTGTTGCTCGCCAGGTCGATCATTCGGAGTGTGCAGTGAGAACAGGTTGGGAGCAATGGACACGAGATGGTACCCACGTGCGGCCTACTGGGTCTGAAGCTACCAGGAAGACGACTAGGCGAGAGGACCGAAGGATTGTGCGGCAAGCGCTCGCGGATCCCACATTGACTCGTTCCACGATACAATCAGATGTAGGGGTGCCAGTTGTTACACAAACCATTTCCAGATGCCTTTCAGAAGCGAATCTTCAATCCAAGCGCCTGTTCGTGTACTGCCTTTAACACCGAAAACTCGGAAACTTCGTCTACAGTGGTAACATGCCTGAGCGACGTGGAATGCTACAGATTGACAAAACGTGGTGTTTAGTGATGAATACCAGTTCCTTTTGGGGACAGATGATAACCGCTTACGGGAGTGGAGGCGCCCTGGTGAATGGTACAATTACACCCACATTGTCGCGAGACACACTTCCCGCACAGCAGGCGTAATGGTCTGGAGGCCATAACCTGTGCAAGCCGGTCCACTCCAATTGTGGTACGTGGAACCTTAACGGGCCAGCGTTATGTTTATGACATTTTTCAACCCCAAGTGGGACCTTTGCTACATGGTCTTCCAGGGGCAATTTTCCAGAAAGATAATGCTCGTCCGCGTACCGCTAGAGTTGCTCTAGACATCCAACGTCATGTTCAGACTCTTCCATGGCCTGCCCGCTCCCCAGACTTGTCTCCAATAGAGCATGTGTGGGACCAGCTGAAGCGCCATATGCCGCTGTGTTACTCTGTACATGATTTGTAGGTGGCTGTTCAAGATGTGTGGATCCATCTGCCTCAGGACAACATCAGACGTTTAATCAACACAATGCCGGACCATGTTGAAGCATGTATTGCAGCAGGAGGTGGTCCGACGCGCTATTGAAGTTGCACTGTAGCTGTCTAATTGCACACACTGCATTTATTTAATTGTCTTGATTTAAGGATCAAGTGAATATCTCAACTGTTTCACTGTGTGCAATAAAATTCATTTCAATCCAATGCTCCCTTCTTGGTGCGGTATTTTCATTGTACCTGTATGTATAATTCTGTCCCCGTTCATATTTCATCGACTTCTAATAAAAGCAAGTCATGGAGCCTAGGTCAGATATTTTTGAAATTATATTTTAATTTACTCTTATAGTAATTAGGTTTATATCTTAACTTTTTACAACTCTGTTTTCAAACTTTGCACTTTTAACTTGATTTTAAATATTCGGGCATTTTGAAGCTTTCTTTGTTATACAATGGAATTTGGCTGATTCTGACATTTTTAATTCGAATTCGTCTATAATTCAAATTTATTCTGGTTTGTTCCAAGTCAAAATTAAGTACTGTATTTTTTAATATTTATGAGTTGTTTTAAAGTACAAGGATGGTTTACTGCATTATTGTATTCAAAGCTCTGCACATTACTTATTTGTAAAACTTAATTATTTATTAAAATGATTATTTTTAATATTACAAGTATTATCACTTTAGTTATTAATCATGCATTATTTATTAAAGTTGTTAAACCTTGAAAATATATGTGTTGCCATTTTTAGCTTAAAAATTGTGACTTTCTCTGGATTTTCCGATTTTTAGACTCAGCGATTTAAGTCGAATTTTTTCTGTGGTCTTTTCAGCTTTAAATTAGAGAAGTTCCTCTTTAGTTGAATTTTATATTCCTTTGCTTCAAATTACTTGCATTTAATCTCGAACTTAAAAATGAATTATAAAATAAATCTGTTTATTTAGTTTATTTCAAATAGAACTAATATGTTAAATAAAGTGAAATATTTAGATGAAAGAACATTCGTTTGAAAGCATTGGCTAAGAATACGAGAAAACGAACTTATTAAAACAATGACTCCTTTCCAGAATCTGAAACACTCAAAGTGCCCAATTCAAATGAGCAGCTGTGAATGATGATTCATGCAACTCCGAAAGTGGAATAGTAATCATAGCACTCTGGGGGCCCCTTAGTTCTCATCTCCTGCTGCCAGATGCCATTGACAAGTCGTTGTCTTATCGATATAGTGTCTTGATTAATAAGACATTATTATAGCATGTTAATCTACTCTTCTTTAAAATTGAAAATGCGGAATACGAGGGAAAGCTATTTGAAACGCACAGCTTAATAATAATTGAATATCGAATTAAATTGACTCCATAATATATTAAATACAGTTGCGTTGGAATACAGGTATTCTATTCTCCAGCATTTCCTTTGCTTTATGAGTAGATTTCTTTCTTCCAATTAAATTCATGATTTTTGAAAATTGTGCGACTCCAATAGACATGCGTACTAAATCACTACTGCAATGAAAAAGGTTGTTGCAACAATTTTATTTTTTCACTGAAAAATTTCAGAACTCAGTTTTGAGAGCTGTTTCTGAATCTCCTTTATAATCTGCAATTATACGTAATAATTTTAGGAAAATAATCATAGATAATATGAGAAAATAAAATCATGTTTTTATTATTAAACTAATTAGAAGAAAAAATTTATCAAATATCTGGAGGTGAACAAAATTCGTAAAAGTGCAAGGTACTGTAAAAAATATTCTAAGTAAACTAAATATTAATTACATTCATAATAAATTTTAATTTTCAAAAAATTCCAGGGACTTTTCGCTCTTACGATACATCAGACTTAGTTTTATTATTGTATCGTTTTCAGCTCTTCACTGTATTAAGAGTCTTATCTTGACCTTTAGAGTTTTGATAAAAAAAAAACATTATTTTCTACACTTTAATGCATTATTAAAACCCAGCGTTATAAAATAATTTTTGTTTAAATTTTTTCTACTTTGTAGCATTTATTATATTTCATAAATTATTATTTTTGGAGAATCTTAGAAACAATTTTCTTTCAAATTCATCACCATAAAGCACTTTCTCATATGAAACTAACATATAATTAAAACTAATTGATTAATGTATAGTGTAAAGTATAAAAAGATTATCATATTATATTTTCATCGGGAACACACAACTGTACAAATTTTCAAAGCAGTATCACATCAGGAAGTGAGTTAAAAACCAATACAAAGATGAAATAAAGTCGCATAAAAAGAAAGACAAATATATTTTAAACTGTCTTTTAATTAATTTATGAGAAAAATTAACTGAAAGCTTTGAGAGAAAAATACGAAAATAACTCCAGCAAAATTAACGTTGAATCTGACATGTCTAAGCGTGAATAACATTCTGAAGCACTTTTATTTTAATGTTGAAGATTATAGGAAAATATATTTTAATCTCTTTGACAGAAAATGGGATTTTGTTAAAATTCAATCCTGATGCATTATATGCATTTATGCATATTGAGATTTTTAAAAAATAATAAAGGAAGGGGAAAAACACATTTTTGAAATTTCTTATAAAAAAATTGTTGTTTTACATTTCAAAATATTCTTCATTTTATAAAGAAATGTAACTTTTAAATAAATATTAACATTAACCTAAATATAATTTTTAAAAATTCTTGTTGCTTATACAATAATTCAATAATTTTTTCAACTATGAAATATAATTTGATTTACCATAACGAAACACTTGAACCTCGTTACATGCGCATGAATGTAATAAAATGTTCAAGAAAAAAAATTCTGTTAGTGAAAATTATGTTTCTGAAACTGTTCCATTTCTTTCATTCTTACTTATTCAGTTATTCGAATGAATTAGAACTGGTCGTTTCAATTTTTGCCTTTAGTAGTTTAATAAATTTATCTATTAGCGTAATCACAGATTTGAACTGCCAATATTTCAAAGCCTATCTTAGAAATCTCTTAAAACCAAGTATTAAAATTTTCTGTTAATGCTTTTATAAACTGAGGCCCATTTATAGTTTTAATCAAATTTAAATCTTGGTTTGTAATCGTGTGTTTTTAGAAATAAACGAGGAAAAAATTTTAAGTAATAGTTTATATGCAACTCTCTTCAATTCTGTAATAGTAATAAAAAATTATTTATTCAAAACACCGGAACTAATGATTTTAATGGATTTTCTTCTTATTTTTAATGTTTTTTTGCATGTTTTCATACGACATTTTTCAATCTTTGCACATGTCACTTTATTCACATATTTGGGAAGAGGTTCACAAGTGAAACCTACAATCACTTTAGATGTTTATCAAATATAACTTCCATTAAATAATATTAGAAACATTATCTATTGGTATGTAATCTATTGCTATGTAAAAATAAATTCAATTCTAATTTAAAAATAAAGATGCGAATTCATCTTTGTCAGTGGGTCTAAATCCTAAATTCCAAAATCGCTCTCGTTAGCATTTCGAACCTTTTTTTTAATATACGAATCTTTCGAAGCTGTTGTCAAGGTGCATTTTATCCAAACAAAAAAAAAAACATCAATTTTTTTTTGTTGAAGTTATTCCATGGATTGTCTATCGTTGCTGATGACAATTACAATAACCATGATTAATCAAATTGCCCCTTACTTGCTAGATATACGCTGTGCTTGGATAGCCAGACCATTGTAGACAGTAATACGGGAAATGTAAACTACAAAAAATAGACAGCATTACAGTTGTTTCATGTGTCGAACCCAAATAATGAGGTAGGGGAAACTAGGGATACTTGACCCTACGTGAATTTTTCAGCTTGTGAGATAATTGGTAATTTTTGTGTTCCATTTTTATTTGACCTTTGGTCATATGGTCTATTGGAGGGGGTTTTCATTCCAAGCTGAAAAGCCATCGTAATGGTGTGTAGATAAATATATTTTGGGAGTACAAAAGTAAATTTTCACTTTTTCATTCCACAGTAGATGGGAATTTTACTATTGAACACAGATGAATTAAAATATTTTTGAGTTTTAAGCATACTTCTAGCTTTAATTTGATATACAGGGTGTACACAAATGGAGTGTGACACACTTCAAAAATTAATTTAAAAAACTAAAGATGTTGGAGCTAAGATATTTTTTAAATGAGAGCGCATCTCAAAAAGTTTTTTTTCAGATACGTAACATGCCATTTAGGTGGTCTAGGAGATCGTAAATTACTGGAAATCAAAAATTTGTATAGAGCCATTATCTCAGAAAATATTAAAATTGGAAGAAAAATAAAAGCATGTATTTTTAGGGAATTTACGCTCTTTAATTTTTTAATTCACAGTGTGAAAACTGAAGAGTTTTCTTGATATTCAAGAAAAACTAAAAAAAGAAACAAGAAAATCGGCTTTGCTGATCGGTAGCCACTGCGTACGGAATTTTCTGGCTGTAACAATTTTAGAACGGCGTAACGCCGCGTTATCTGTCTGAAAAACTTTTTGAAATGCACTCTTATTAAAAAAAACCGTAGTTACAAAATGTTTAGTTTTTTTTATTATTAATTTTTGAAATGTGTTACTTCATTTGTGTACACCCTGTGTTATGTTATGCAGAATCTTAATTCTAAGTGGTTTAATTTTTAGATTATTTAGAAAAAGTCAAGTTAGGGACACTTGACCCTAAAAAGTTAGAAATACTTGACCCTAAAATGTTAGGGATACTTGACTCTATCAAAAGCTATTGCAGCTTCGATGTCGTAGCCGACCGAAGCACATTTTGTGGTTGGGAACAGTTTTCTGGTGCGTGAAGTTTGTTGGCAAAATGCCAACTCAAATATCTGTATTATATAAAACGCTTATGCGTGGCGCAAAAAGGACCTTTATTTCTTTTTCCCCGTTGGCAACGATCAGTTTGTTTACCAATCTCAACCCTGACGCTGATCATTCCGCTAACCGGTTGAGCTAATCGCTTAAGCGGAAAATTCGTTACTTTTTTTTAATTTATTGATTTAAAATGAGTTTTTTGCGAACTGTTGAATACAATTTGCGTAGAAGAGAGCAGCGTGTAAGGGAATCCCTGGCTTTTATATCTATCTATCTATATATATAAAACGCTTAGTGGACGAAAAATCGGGCCGAATTTCATACTGACAAGTTTGGAGAATTGTTTACTTTTAAATCGGCGGAACTCTTGAATTGGTTTGAAGTCGGAAATAAAGAAATATTTTTTTTGAGTTAGATCGTTTGAATTAAATATCTACGGGAGCAACATTTCGTTTAAAGAAGTGCATGTTTAAGATTTTGCTGGAAAAAATGATGTTTGAAAATTTTGAAAAAGGCTTTCTAATTAATTTTAAAATACTAAGGGTAAATAATAATTATAGATTTTAATTTTGAATAGTTAATATGAACATGTTTCAATCCACTATTTTCTTTAAACTGTCCTTTTTTAGCTAAAAGGTTGCGAGACAGGTTACATCATTCTACGCAACTAGAATTTTCTGAGATTTAGAACACAAATGACTACACTGAGAAAAACACTATATCTTTCTTGACTAAATAATTATTAGAATAAGCATGAATATAAGTGGGGAAGCTTTTCTGTTTAATATTTAATTGAAAAGTGTGATTGTTTAAAATTTTGTTGTAAAAAGAAATGTTTTCAAAATTTTTTTGAAGATTTGGAAGAAGGCTATCTTACCAGTTTTAGACTTAAAATTTTGTTGGAATGACGTTATGTTGAAATAAACTGTTGGAGAAATAGTCAAATGTGTATGCCAAGAAGTTTTAAACGATTGATTTCTGATTGATGAAAATAATTTTGATTTTTAATCATCTTTGAATTATAAATATTAACATTGAAATTTCTTTCTAACATTTACATATATGTATCTGTACTACCAGAATATTTTAATTGTAGAAACTGATGAAAAATTAATTTTAGGCGTTCATGCAAATTCACATAATTTAAATTTACTTTTAGTAATTAATGTACTTATAATTTCCTAACACTAGCAGAAACACATAACTGTATGGCGAGCAAAGTCAGCCGGGATCACTGAGTGATCCCGAAAGAATCACAACGTGATTCTTGGAGGCTGACGAGCAGAGCGAGTAGGGGGTGTAATACATATATAAATATTTTACAACAACTGTGCTAGGACACACAGCGTCTTCATTGTAGCGAGCGAAGCGAGCAGGCTTTGCGTAGCGTTGCAATCCTCCTGGGGCTTTTCGAGCTTTAGCGAGCAGGGGGCAGAGCCCCCTAGTAGAGAATAATTACTTAAAAATTGTTTGCTAGTTAATACTTACTGAATAAAATTTCTTTTTAATTTGATAATTTCAAATAATGCAAATAATTATTTTAGTAAGAATTTTAAAAAGAATTGAAATTTAATCAATCGATTTTTTCCTCGCCTTAAAGAAGTTTTATTTATTTAATTATTATTTCAATAAAAATATTTTGATCGAACTATTTGTCATCGTTTGGTTTTTTTTTTGACGTTTCGCCATATCTACTGAGTTTGTTCTTCTTTCTTGATTTGAATTTTCTCTTAAAATATATTTTTATTCTTTTGCCTTTAATTTTCTTTAAATATTAGAAGAACAGAGTAAGTTTATTAAGCTTCTTTATTTTTAGCTTTGTGCAACATTTTTAAATCCCTTTTTTCATTTTGATACTATTCTTTTTTTCTAATTTTCCAAAACCGGCATTTCTTTAACGCGCTAACGACGCTGTTAGGTTCCCAGTTCCATTGCTGTAATTTTTCTCTTTTAATTAAATCAATGTTTTAATTCTTTATTAAATTTTGATAAAATTTAATTTATTAACTAGATTTAATTAAATGACTAATATAATTTATTAACTAGATTTTATTAATAACAACTGCATTTTATAGATTCCATATTATTTTTTATTAGTTTCATTAATATTTTTCAATAATAAACACCTTTTGCAATTCATTAGTATTAACCTAATATCTAAATTCTGCGTACATACAAATTATCAAAAGAATTTAAATACCCTTTGCATGTAGGGTCAATTATCCCTAAGATTAGGGACGCATGACCCTGGGCAATTTCATGAATTATATTTATTTATGATAAAATGAGATATCAGTTTAGCATAAATACATTTATCCTTCTTAAAAACAAATCTTTTTATGATGATAAAAATTCAAATATTCGAGAAATATAAAAAAAAAATTAAAAGTAGGGTCAAGTATCCCTAGTGTCCCCTACCTTCCGTTATTGGCGATAGGGCCGTTGACTAACCTCAAGTCCATTATTATGCCTCCAGGGGAACCAAAATTTGGATACGTTTTCGAGCAATTTTCGTATCCGCTTTCTAGAGGTGGTTTCAAGGAGAGGTGACAAGTCTACAAACATCTAACTTTCATTTCATCCTTTGTTTACGAGCTACATTCATATAGAATTTCCTAAATATGGCTTACCATCCTGATAAATTTCATGCAATATCCCAGATAGCATCCACATTGGCAGCAAGTGTGATTTTTTCTGGATATTATCTTGTCACGACAAATTTTCAGCGAAACTCCTGCAAACTAATACAACATAATCGATCACACCCTTGCAAAGCTAGTTTGCCATGAAACTAATACGGCAAACTTATGACTCATGACACAATGACGCAACGAAAACTCTATTCTTCTTCTCCGGACTGTGGTCCGAACTGGGATAGTTGTCTGCATATGCGCCTGCGGATCCTATGATAGCGGGTTCGAATCGTGCTTTCTTTTACAGGTCGTTGGATCGTAAAAATAAGTTCCAATAAAAATAGATCAGGAAATTAATTGAAATGCATAATTTAAAGATGATTACTAATTGATCCAATTAATAAACAATAACCGCAAAGCAAGTATAGGCCTGAAAATTCTTCAATGTTAGATAAGATTCTCGTATGCGGTCAGAAGAAGGGGAAGGCAAGCCAACCCCACCGTTCTACTCATCAATAAGAAAAGATGGAAGAAAAAAGGAGAACCCATCTGTAGGACCACGACTGGGGAGAAGGGGTCACTCCATTGACCCTGAATTTGCAGTAAATTTGACATGACATGCATAGCAAGGCTGCTGCAACTTTGTTGCAAACTAAAATTGCTATATGGGTAGAAGATCTTTTCGAAAATATACATCGCCGAATATCAATTTGTGCCTAAAAATATTTAAATGAATGAAGTTGTTGGATAGGCGATGCGAAAATCACAAATATTTTTAAGCGAGGATAAAGATCTCTAGTCTTATTAAGAATTTAGTCAAATGAGTTGAATCATATGCTGTAACTTACATATCTGTTTATTTTTGTAAGTATTTCTTTGTAAGTTTTATGTCTGTATGTATTTAGAGTTTACAAACTCTTCTATGTTTGATCAGTTATAGTCAGTTGTTTCCATTGGTTATTCATTTCAAAATTTGTCTGCGACTTAATAAACACATAAAAACTAACCGCTTAATTTTTTTAAACCAATCAGCAGCTTAATATAAATAAATTTCTTCTTTAAATAATAGAGTAAGTTTCTTTTGGAGAATTATACCGTACGTATTTTTTCTTTGAATTTTCCTTCGAATGAATCCGTAAGTAATGTTTGTCATAAAGCGTGCGCAGAAATTTTTGCGTTCAGGATTGCTCACATTATGCTATCGAATCCATGTATAATAATACCAGATAAGTGCATTATTTATAAAAATCAACTTTAAATAAAACTTATGTAAATGTTCTTCATATCATTTGTTGCATCTTCATTTTTCTCTTGTAGAGACTCAACGTTCATTTATTGAGAACAGGATGTTCGTTCTCTCACAAGACCATAAAAATAAAGAAAAAATACTGAAGATTAGCTAAAAATACGAATAACTATTTTCTTTTTCTTTGAACAAAGAATTATAATAAAACGTGCTGGTCCGAAAGTAAATATATTAGAATGAAATAATCCATTTGATATAAATTGCCAAACATTATGACAAATGACTCAAGTACCGTTTGAGTTAGTGCCTTTCAGCAATCTTACCATTGCTAGCTAAGTAAATAAGGAAAAAAACCGCTTAAGTGAAAGGTGCTGCATCATTAATTTGAAATAATATCAGCCTAGAACAAAGAAGGGATTAATTCCCTCCCATTTTAAATGGAGTGTTCTAAATCCTCACGCGGTAAATTCTCTGGAGAAGCATAAAACATGTGCTTGGAACGATACAATTCCGCTAATGTTGGATGAATTAAAATTTATTTCGTCATAAAATGTGATAATAGCATTCATTTACTCGGGTTAGGTGTGAAGTCAAGGAGTCGAATTTTATGGATGCGTGTCCTTATGTATTTTTATACATAATGTGCTTAAAATTACGGTTTACCATTCTCATAAGTGTTCGAAAGAAAATGGGGATATCTTGGTGTAAATTGTGGTAAATTTCCTCGGAATAATTAGTTTATTTTTCGAAGCCGTGGTAGGAATACATGAGTTATAAATTGTCGCAGGTAATGCGCTTTAACACTTTTCTCTTTTGCCAATAAAAAGGCAAAGGGTTTTTAGGGATATTAATTCATTTGCTTCCTTAGAACCCTTCACCACGAAATTACTCAAGAAGTGTTGTTCTAATTCTCTCTTTCTAATTTTCAAGTCCAAATCAATGCTTTAATTCTTCGAAATGATTGAGATTTCGGTTCAATTATCCCTTGTTTTGAGATATTTGTTGGGTTTGAACATTATGAGTCAGGGATTCTTAAAATATGGGTCTTGAACTAGGTACCAGACTACCGTTCAAGTAGAGAAGAACAGACCATCAAACTTACAGACGAGTCACTTGATAGCTGGCAATGATGGCTATAATATGGAACATGTTTTTTGTAATTAAAATTGTACAAATAAAATTTGTAATTTATTAATAATCCCTCTGGAGGCATATTTAAAACTAATTTTTTATTCACTGGATGTTTTCTCCGTCGTTTTATTAAGCTTGCTTTTAATTAAGTAAGTTTTTATACTATTCTCATGAATGTTTACTTTAATTATAGGCACCCTGTATTTTGTAGAACTTCTCCAAACAAGAAATGCTTTTATGATTGGTATATAGATAATTTTATATTCCTTGAGATTTATGGAAGAGGAATTTTTCCTTCGTACAGTTCCACTATTCTTTCAACTACTATCATGCAATGTATATTTAATGAAGTAACCTGAAACTCGTTTGATATTACTTTCTATTGCAGAAAGAAATCTTTATGTTTGAATACATTGTCTAGTTATAAAATTTTCTTATCTTGTCATATGATATACTCATTTTCAGTTATTTTCTATTTTTCCTTTTAAAAAATTCTTAAGAGAAATTACATACAATTTATTATGGAAAAATATTTCCATTATAAATGATTACCAACTTAAATCTAAAGCTATCTTAAACGATAGTACTTCTATTTATGTGCAGGAATTATAAACAGAAATTCTAACTATTGAATGCTACTATAAAATCTACGGAGAGTATTGAACTGAAGCTATTCATTTACGCCCGCATGGTAAAGTTTCTCTATCTTCTCTATCAGGAACCAAAAAAGCCACTTCGCAGAGTGAATTCTCATAGGTTTCATAAAAATTCTAGTTATATTTTAAGTGCATGTTTATGGAATTTTGAATCACTCCGTATTTCAAAAATAGCTCTATCAACGAAATGGTTCTCTTTTGATCCAAATCGCCATAGGCATGGAAATATTACCTTACTCTTAACAGTAAAAGGATGTCGCTTAATATAGGTTGATAGATGCACACATTTTTGCCCTGGAAATTTCCTTCGAGAACCTGAAATAGCAAAACTGACTTGTATGTAAATTGAACGGCGGAATTATTTCATTTTGCGATGCTTACTGCATCATCCATCAGCTATTTTTAGCCATGCTGAAGTTAAAAATATATTTGGATGCAAATACCAAAAACATTATTAAAATGAGTTAAAAACTCATATCTCAACTTTATGATTCTGTAGTTATTGTACTTTTTGGAGCTTATGCACTTATACATATAATAAATGAAACGATGAATTATAAAATACTCCTTGATTTTTAAACAATTGTTTTTTAATACTTCCCCAAAATACTATATTGCGTTCCTTAGAAAAGTTATATATCATTTTAATATGTTAATATGTTTTGGTCAAATGTAAAATGTAATTTCCAAAGACTGCAGCAGTTTTTCAATACATCGAAAGATATTAATTCACTAAATTAACGAATGCACATTGGCTAAAATCTAAAATATGACAACTAAAAAATTCTAACGATAAATGATTGACAACTAAGCGTATAAATATAGCGACAACTAAACGACCAACTTACGGTTCTTAGAAAGTTACATACCGTTTTAAAATTATTCTTTCAAATGCAATAATATGCAATTTCTATTAATTAATACACCTTAAGTAAATGCGAACATACGACAACTACATATATTGTCTAAATATTAATTAGAAAATAGATTTTACTGTACCCAGATTATTAACCAATTCATATAGAAATAAATTCTTTTTTATATGAATGAGGCAAATGTGCATTCTTAGTTATCTAAGGAAAGATAAACTCTAATTTTATACAGAAAATTTTATGAGTGTTAGTTGTATTTTTTTGTTCTTTGTTTTAGCTTAGGTCATTATTCATAATGATAAATTGCTTTTATTTTCTTTTTTAACCAATATACACAATCTATTTATACCTCAAAAGCATTTTTTTCATACTTATGAAAAATTCTACATGATTGTACAGCAGCTTATTACAGCAAGTCACAGAACATCACTTTATTTTAGATAACTCTGCATCTCAGGACCATTTTATTAATATGTAATTGCTGAAATTATCAAATCGCTGATACACACTTCTGAGCTATATTAGTTATCTTTTAGATATTTTATAAGGCGATTTTTTTAATATTTTGAGATCGTAGTTATTATGTTGCATAATACTGTAGCAAAATATTTCACATATTTTATTGACATTATATTGACAGAAACTTTGTCAGAAAATGCGTATTATAATTAAATAAATATCAATAATTCTAATCAAAATCCCTATGTAAGTATTAAAATATACTGAGCATATACATAACCGATACAAATTTGATTACAAAGCGAATTTTGACATTCATATGTCGCAGCTTTTTTTATCCGTCATTGATTTGTTTATGCTTATGATTCTTTGCAGTGTTACACCGACGAATACATATTTCAGATCTGGTTAAGCCTCTGATCAGGAAAACGCCCTAAGCAAGCAATCAGGCTCCAGCATCTGGATCATGTGGCTACTATGATCCCGCTCCAAGTTTGTTCAATCAAATATTCAAGATGCCCGAACGGTAGCTAGGGTTTCAGTGAATTCAATGTACATAATACCCTCTCGGCTCGGGTAACTTGGTTAAGAAGCTAGCTTTTTCTGAGTCTTTCGATAGGGAACACACAATTTTACCTTTATTTATCAGAAGAAAGCGTCGCTTCGAATTATTGACACTAAAGTGAAATGATCCCTGATGGTAACAACACATTTACTTTTAATGTCATTGGTAGATTTTATACTAAATAGAGAGACATTTAGACTTAATTCACGTAAGATATTAGATTGATATCACGAATTATGCTGTGGTACAAATGATTCTCTTTACATTGAAATTCTAAAGGTAATGAATGTCAAAAATATTTATTATAATTTAAAATTTATCTCAAAATCAACAGAAACACGGAGACATTTATTTTACTATAACACAAATACGCAACAAAAAGTCATACTCGACTTGATTAAATCAATATGAAAGCATCAATATGAACTTGATAGTGCCATAGAGTCAGAAGAGCGTGAGGAACTAACCTCAATGCCAATAACGAGTTCTAATGCCACCTTTATTCCCTCCAATGGAATAATACCCAAACTCTGACGTGGTCTACCTTCAGTGCATGCACTTGCCCCTTTATACATCTGGGTAAAGCTTCCATCAAGAAGTGGAAGGCATGTCCGTCAGCTGTGCACCTGTACCGTCTTCCATCACACCTGCTCTTGTAACCTGGTTTATTCACTTTTCGTTTAGTTAGCAAGTATTGTTTGGAAATGTTTTTTCCATAATATTATGACGATTAAAGATAAAATTATGAGACTAAAACAATTTTCCTGAAGAAGAGAGTTTATGTTCAATCCTCTAAATTTTTCCTGACAAAACGACCCAGGAAAAGGAATCCGAAGTCTTCCTTTTAAAGAAAATTTCACTTGACAATACAAAATATATTCAGCTGAAAATTAAGATCTCACATCTAAAATAATTATGAATGGTTTATTATAACAGCTGCTTACTTGTAACAGTAATAATCGTTTCTGGTTTACTATGCACCATAAGTTTTAAGAAATTAAATCTAAAATGAGGACATGATTTACCAAGTTTTTTTAAATAAATAACTAAAAATTGGTCTCTTTTACATTCTAACCAAGTTCACTTTGTTTCATTAAAATGAAAAGTCCATTTTAATCATTTTAATAACCCATTTATCATGACTAAATATGTTTACATATAGAGCTTTCATTTAATGCGATTGTTATTACATGCCTTCCATTTTTTGGTTTCATTTTCATTACAAAAAGAAACATCTGCGAGTATTTTCAAACCTCTTTCTCCCTTTAGAATCTAATTACTCGGCTCGATTCCCCATAATGTTACCTATTATATTATATTAATACAAGCGATGTTTTCAGAGTATTATAAATTTTGAAACACCCTAATTTAACTCGGAGCCTATGCAATGCTTACTTGATTACATTGCTCGCAAAATTAGGACGGAAGATTAGATTTTGCAATGTTTAGAATGATAGCGTAAGCAATGAAGACGGTGAACATTAATTTCTTTCTTGGCGTTTTTGTTATTCTTTGACGCTTACAAAATTATACTAATATTATTAATAATTTTATATATACTTAAAAATAGAGAAGGAAATGATTACAGAGACAAACTTAAAAAAAGAAATTTAAAAATAACTGAATTACCCAGACATTATGAAATAACTAAGAGAGAATTTTAGTGATTTTTTTTTCTGTTTTAATTATCGATTTCAACTTTAAACCCTATACGCATGTATATCCTGCAATCCTATTTTCTAAAGTAATCACAAGGAGTACTCGTTCAGTACCGGGTACATTAGGTAAAAATTTTCTAATTGTACCACCGCAGGTAAAATCCCAGATGCTGAAAACCTTTCAAAATAGACTGCATTACGAGCAGTTCATGCATGTGGCACTCGTACGGCACGTTCCGCAGTCGGTGATATAGCCTTTAACCAGCCGCAATACAATTATAGTATTGCCTAGAAAACTAAAAACCTGCTAAAAAAGCAACTTCTCATCTTTTTACTCGAGGTGTCCCCCCCTCTTTATAATTTTTAGAATAAAAATGAAAAGGCGTTTCAATTTATCTAAATTGCAGATGCATAACGGATCAGTTGAATCAATTTACAGGATGTCACAGTCAAAGGACAAACGAAAATGTGAAAATCCCTTAACATCTAAAGGGAAATTGTTTTACACTCAGCTTTGACGTCACGACCTTTTTCCTCTTGCAAAATGTTAAATGGATTGAATTTTATTTTATTTTATTTATTTATTTTTAATTTGTTGAGCAGCGACATTATTTAAATTTGTCACAAATGCAGATTCTTAATATCCAATAATCATCAATGAATTTGAAGAGTGGAGACTTTTGCCACGAAAGATACTGAAAATTTATCAAAGGGAGAGATAATAAATTTATTCATATCTCACACAACACTGCATTGGAAGGTTTATTAATTTATTATTTTAGAAGATAAAATGCAATTATTACGCGATTGCTTATTGATCCCACTGTTTCATTGTACGATTCATTTGTTACCGACTGTTATCCGATTCAGTTACAAAACCAGAAAACACAATTAACGTTGTGTAGTCCACTAAATCCCAGGGAAACTACTTAGGATAACAGAGTTATTTAATTTAATAACAACGTCGCGGTTTTCCTGCGTTTTCCACTTTAAATGAGTCGCTCACATTTTAATTGACACCGCAGGGAACGAGAGCTAAGTTGTACGATTTATCAAATTAAAACATTTTCAGTAATTAGACAGGTTTTCATCCTAATGACCAGAGAACACACAGAGTATGCAGTAATTAGGATTAAATTTTCCCGTAGAGAAATGAAGTTAAAAGTATCAAGTATTCAACACCATCAGGAAAATAAGGTTTTCGGGAGAAAGCCTCTCTTCAACTTACATTTTGGTGCATTTTAGGTTAAACTCTTATATGCAAAAGATTAACTTAATTCATCACGTTTAACGAAACACGACACGCTTAATTTCATTTTTAATGCTTTAACTTAAGTCTTTTTAAGGAAGTTTTATGTGATTTTTTTATTGATTTATGGTTTCCGAGATTATTCCATGTCTTTTTTCCAAGATAAAAGTTGTTCAAAAATGTTTACACTTGAAATTAATGGCATTTTAAAATCTTCATTTTTTAAAAGAATATAAAAATTCAAGCAGTAGTTATTGGGCGAATTCAATTGAAAAGTTATATATGGTTTTGAGTGTCTGTGTGTGGTTCAGTATGGAAAGGGTTAAAAGGCGATATTTTTAGGAAGAGAACTCATGTGCATAAACACACCAACGGCTCTCTGATCTTATTGATTTAAATAATTTTGAGAAGATCCTCCTTAATATTTTAATATAATTTATTTTATTTTCAACTTGATGCAAATTCTACGCCTTAATTCTTTTATGACAAATCTACATATGCTGAAGATTAAATCTCAATATAAAACATCTAAATGTATTTAGTAAATTATTAAGACTTCCTGAAAAAAGCAAAAATAGAAAAATCTTAAAATGTTACAGCTCTGAAAGATTATTGATAAAATTGTTCAAAATCATTTGTGAAGATTTAAGTGAAGAAGGCAAAGAATTGAGCTTAAGCAAAACATTTGAGTCGACAGCAACATGCGGAGAGCACTATTGCATATCGGAAGAATACAATAGTACTCTCAGCATCTTTATGAAACATTCCTCGGCAACGAGGAATGTTTTCATAAAGATGCCAAATGGACATGTTTGCTAAAAGAATTACTCGAATGCTGGAATGCGGGCCATCCAAAATCGAAACATCCTAATTTCGGAATATACCTCATTGTCTGATCTCGAAACTGTAGCAGACTTTTGAAAGTATTTGAGATGTTACCCAACTGGTTTGCCCAAGATTAACTACCTTCTCATCTAGACTGCCAATAACAACAATAATAGAGTACTAACTGTAGGATGGCAGGAATGGCAAAATTCCAGGGGCCCTCGGTCTTAGGAGGTACCGACACAAGATGTTATAATTATTTATTCACATAAACACTGCTACTGTCCCGCCCTTCAGGATTGACAAATGGGTCCCACGCTAAATATTTACCAGAGCGCCACAAGGGCTGTTCTGATTTTTTCCTCTTTGGGTGATTATTGAGAAGCGTTTTTCAGCAAAAATTAATAATAAATAATATTTTTCAAAATTTTGGTGCAAAGTTACACCATAGGTGGGGATTCCTTGCACTAGTTATTTTTTCAGTATATTTCAATAAAAAACTCACTGTGTGAAGTGTTAGACATATTTCTTAAAACCCTGGGTGGAAATGTACAAGAAAAACCAATTGTATATATATCTGATTATAATTTAAAAATATACGCCATTGTATACGATCAATCCGGATGGCGTTTTAGATATCTTTTTATTCGGTCATTGATAGCGGTACTATTAATATATCTATTACCACACCTTTCTTAGTTAGATAATTGTTTATTAACATTTTAATATCTATACTATTGATAGGAAATCCGAAGTCACTGAACTGCACTATACAAGTTAAAAAGGTTATTTCCTTCTTAAAGGAAAAAACGAGGGGGTTTCCATGTTTCCTTACATGAAATAATTTTCTTTTATAGCAAACTGTTATCTTGGGGTACCAAAAAAAGCTTCCACCTCCTTAAGAGTACACTAACCTTGTAAAATTGCACTAAAGCAAGCTTCTAGGGGCTTTGGAGAGAAATCCATAGACTTACAAGTCCTTAACTTCCTTTTAAACACCCTGAGCACATCCGAAACAAAAGCAAATATTATTTTTATTATTTAATAAAATTTATAATTTTAAAAGCAAATTCGGGTTGTTTTGTACCGTGCATTTACATGGTGGAAACAAACCCTCTTTTACTGCTGCAAAGTTACCCCACATCAAAAAAAGTTCATGAGTTTCTTTCTAAATATCACTATTACACCCGTTTAATCTACAATCGGATTTAGTGGTTAAACGATATGTAAACCACTGAAACTTATTTGTATACTTTTTTCTCAATTACTTAAAGTAATAATGTTGCGGATCAAATTTGAAAATGTGCCACTCAAATATCATCAGTAGAAAATAGTTACTTTCTTCTGAAAATTTCATTTTCGTTAATAATCGCAATCGATTTACTGTTACACATTTAGCACCTCATAATTCAAATATTAAATTAATTTATCAAAATTATTTGACGCAGTCTCGCATTAGAAATC
Source organism: Araneus ventricosus (assembly GCA_013235015.1). Taxonomy (NCBI): domain Eukaryota; kingdom Metazoa; phylum Arthropoda; class Arachnida; order Araneae; family Araneidae; genus Araneus; species Araneus ventricosus. Next base: position 4,631,152 of record BGPR01000005.1, read on the forward strand.
AATGGCCATCATATCTCTCCGTTTAGAAATAAATGGATGTGTCTAATGGTGTATTAAATTTTGTATAATTAATGTGTAACAACAGTGCAACGTGAAAATTGCATTTGTGGAGTTTACATGGTATCAGGATAATATGCTGTATGGGAACTTAAATGCACAGCTTCATTATTTTTCTCATTATTATCGCTACGGAAACTTAAAAGACGTCATTTTAGCTTAAGTAACGTCCTTACCATCTGACCATGGATCAAAATGTGGAGGCCCGTCCCAAATTATCCCGTGTGTCGTTTCCAAACCGGACATTAATATAACTGAACCAAATGAAATAAATTTATTAGATCTTTCGAAGATAGATTCTTTTCGTTCATATTCCTTTTAAATCGTTCAAAACAATTGAAACGCGATTTCAGTTTTCAGATTTAACCCGTTGCTTCCATTGCCATTGCTCGTAAAATTATTATTTATCAAACCATATACATTTAAAGCCTTTATGACATAGATAATTGGTCTTTTTTGTGAAAAATTAATTTTATTTTTCTTCAACAAAATGCGAAAGCTTGCTGTCTAGTAACTTAACACGCTTATCTTCGTGTTTTTAATTTTCTCGCATTTCAAGTGATATAGAAATTTCTGGTGAATTCAAGAATTTATAAAACAACTAGAAAATATTTCAACCTTCTACGAAACATTTCATACAGTCCACTGAAAATTTTCTCTGAAATATAATTAACTTAACACACATCACCACACAGTTAGATTTAGAAAAGAATTTTGGCTACCCACAATATTAAATTAACTGTCGTAAAAAATGCAATGTGTCGCTATAAATGGACCGTTGCCTTAATTATTTATATTTTTACAATTTTGGTATTATTACCTGAAACGTACCCCCCCCCCCCCCCCCCCGTACAGTTCCATACGAGTTTTCCACTGTTCAAAGCAGAGTTTCAGGTCTTTTTCTGAACGTTCCTTCATCACCTCCACCGCTTTTGCTTTCACTGTATCTACAGTCTCATATCTAGTTTCTTTCAGCTGTGACTTGATAAAGGAGGATAAATATAAGTCACCTGGGACGATATCAGGTGATGAAAGTTGGAGTTCTAAACTGGTGTGCAGGAATTAAGTACCATTTCGTAAAATGCGAGAAATTTGTAATTAATACAAAAACTATGATTCGAAATCAGTTCGGAAGAATGGTGTGACATAAAATCGAGTATCATACACATTTAATTTTCCAGTGACGATTCGGTCACGAGGGCAATTCGGGGGCGACCAGAAAGTGCTGAAGACGTATTTCGACTCATCACGTTTGACAGAAGACTGATAACGGAATGAAACTTTAATCAATAGTTGTGTTTGATGTACTTAATATTTACAGGCATTTTTGTAAACATAGCAAAAATATTCGGAAAGATATAAAGGTTTCTTTAAAAAATAACAAATTTACTCTCATGTTTATTGCATATAACACGCAGAGTTTTCAGTCATATTATACGAAACTTTCAGAAAACTTGACAATATGTTACAGAAGTATAATATTAAAATATGAAGCAAATACGTTAAATATTTGAGGAAATATGAGTATTTGTACTAAATAATTCTTTACTCTGCTTACAATAGACGTAGCGTGATTTTTCTTTTATAACTTCAAAGCCAGATATATGGAGCAACTTATAAAAAAATTCCAGTTGAATCCCGTTAAAATTCAGAAAGATGTTGGCATTCAGTGATATGAATTTAAATTTCTCTTTGAGAGAAGCTCAATGATGAGGGGTTTTCCAGAATTTGATACTTTTGAAACCTGAATCTTCGAACAGTAACATTAAATTGTAGGAAAGTTGAATACCCTGAGTACCCATGTGCATTTATAAATTAAATACATTATTTAAATTACATTTCGTCGAATGCTATTAGAAGATAGATGTTTTAAAAAGAATAAGTTTGTGCAAGAACCCTCATCATTTAGCTTCTCTCAAAGACAAATTTAAATTCACCTCACTGAAATGCCGATATCTTTCGAAATTTTAATGGGATTCATCTGGAATTTTTTATAAGTTGCTCTATATATCTAGCTTTGAAGTTATGAAAGAAAAATTACGCTACGTCTCGCACATGCCCAATAACAAATTATTCAGTAGAAACACTCATATTTCCTCTAATATCCAACGTATTTACTTCAAATTTTAATTCAATACTTTTGTAACATATTGTCGAGTGTTCTGCAAGTTTCGTATAATTTGAATAAAAATTCTGCATGTAATGAGCAAAAATCATGCGGGAAAATTTGGGATCTTTTAAAAACCCTTTATATCTTCCCGAATATGTGTGCTATATTTATGAAAATGCAAGTAAATATTATGCACATCAAGCATAACCATTGATGAAAGTTTCAAATCGTTATCAACTTTCTGTGAAATGTGATGAGTCGAAATCCCTTTCCGTCTTCATTACTTTCTGGTCGCTCCCCTATTTGCCCTCGTGACCGAATCGTCACTGTAAAATGAAATGTGTATGGTACTCGATTTTATGTCACACCATTCTTCCAAACTGATTTCCAATCATAGTTTTTGTATTAATTACAAATTTCTCGCATTTTATGAAATGGTCCTTAATTTTTGCACACCAGTGTATGAAGGGGATCACGTGCTAGGCGAAAACGTCTTCACAGATTTTTAACTGTAGCCTGGAGCATTGCCCTGGTGAAGAGGTCATGATTTGCTTTATCAAAGGTGAGTTTTCAGAGTTATAAGAACACTTAATTATTATTGTTGGTTGACTATTTGATCATTAGATACCCAATTACTATGCACAATCCCTTTGCTTTTCAACACGCTTCTCGAACTTGTCCAGCAATGGTGTAGGTCGCCTTCTAGACCTTTTTAAATTTTCACCGGTCTAAAACTTGGAAACCCTCATATCTGTACACTTGTCGAAACAACGAATGGGTTTATTAGTGAATTTCCCAAGATTAAAGTCGGATTTCACATTAACATTTGGCATTTTTTCCCGACGCTGCGTCTATGATCGAATCACTTCTAATTAAGGTTATAACCGAGCGGACCTACGGGTAGGGTCTAAACTTGGATAGGTTGTACAGGAAAGGACGAATGGCACATAAATGCATCCTGTCTTCTTAACTTGCTTGTCGTTCCGCTGTAACAAAAACAGTCCGATTATTTTCCGGCTACACATTGTATTTTTCTGACACTACTATAGATAAAATCAAGTGACATCGAAAATGGCATTAAATAAATACACCAGGGATGCTATATATTCATGATCTGCCATTTTTTGTAGCCATTTTCTGAAAGGATTTTTCAAACATAGATTTGCTCTGTTTTCTCGTAAGAAATTTTTGTCTTCTCCAATAAGCGCCGAACAGTTTTTTTTTCCGTTTTTCTTGTGCAGGTCAAAAGAAAATAAGTCCTGTTTATATAAATACTTTCTTAAAATTCTGCTGATAAAATATTCATTGGATTTCAGAAATTTGATTATATACAAGACTTTCAGATTATTCATATTAAAGGCTATTTTTTCAGATTTAAAATCTACTAGCTTAAAATAATTTAAGGTTTAGATGGGTATAATTGGAATATTCAGATCCTGAGATACTCACTGTTTATTCTCTTTTTTTCAGTATACGTTTTGGAAAGAATTTCCTGTAAACCAAACATTCTCTCAAGCACTTTCGTTAAATTTTAAGTCCAGTTATTTAACCCATATTTCCCCTTCCCCAAAGGGATGACGATATTCTATTAATGGGACATACGACTGTTAAACCTCGAAAATTTTCGATTTTATGAAAAATATATATGTTACTGTGAAAGACCGAAATTGGAGAATGTCAACTTTCACCGGTGAAAGTTGACATTCACCGGTGACATGACTATGTGAATGTTGACATTCACAGGTGAAAGTCGACATTCTCCAAATTTCGGTCTTTCACAGTAACATATATATTATTTCTCAGTCTTTTCAGAACAATTTAAAAAAATCTGCGTTAAAAAATCCCCATAATTATGAAAGTTATGAAGGAAAATGTATCAGATGTTCAACGTTAACATTGAAAGTGGCCATATCTTTAAAGCGCTATACCTCAAAATGTGTTTTTTTCATATTGTGCGCACAATATCTCAAGAACTAATGAATATTTTTTCATAAAATTTTTATTGAATATGTATTGTTCTATGTTCTACAAATTGAATCCTAATTTTTGTACATATTTTCACCAAAGAAGTTTTTTGGGGGTAAAAAAGTTGAAATTCTAACTATTTTTAACATTTTATTTTGAAATGGTATATTAAATAATAATGGTATGTAAAATAGAAATTAAATTTAAATATTAATAAATTGCGATTCAGTTTCTTAAACAGACTATTTGGAATACTTAGATACTCAAAATATTGTGTTTAGAACAATATATCCGCAATCACGCAAGCAAGGTGACTATCTCATTTTTTCTCCAAAAACTATACCCCCATTTATTACTCTCTCAAATAAATTCAAAAGAATATAAAGGTTTGAAAATGTGTGTAATATAAGAGAAGAAACAGATATTTTCTAGAAAAAAAGGGAGTTTGTGATTGTATTCTTTCACAGATATAATGTATCGAATTTGACAGTTTTGACCACATTTTTTCGAGGTTTAAGAGTCGTTTGTCGCCTAAATCATTTCAACTTCTTTGGAAGCCTTTTTGATTCATCGAACAGTAAACAGATTACGAATAATTATCTATCAACATATATAATATCATACCAAATAAAAAAAAGGATATATAATTCTATTCTTTTCCCATAACGAAATACACATAAATTAAACCGCAAGCTCACATATTCAGAAATATTATTTTATTTCTGTCTTAAGAACTGATAGAGATTGAGTAAGCATTTATATAATTAATAAATTTATTACAATTATATATTATATTATTATTTAATAAATTCAAGAAAACCAAATTAAAACATGCACTTTCATTTGTGTGTTAAAATGTAGATTTTGTTATTTTCTTCAACTTTACATATTTTCTATTTTTCAGGCTTTAATTTATAGTTCCTTAACACAAATATTCGGGAATCTTGAAATGACTTTTTCCCAAATATATTACCAGATGGAGCAACTCGTATAGAATCAAAATTTAAATAAATTCATCGATTAACTATAAATAAGTTCTGAAAATGTTTTTAAAAAATGTATAATTATCGAGAATACACAGGTGTACAGCATTTCAGAACTCTAACGCGAAGTTAAAATCGATCGCAAAATTCAATCTTTACAAGCCTGAAGCAAGTCAATTTAAATAAAAATATGTAAAAATACCTTTTAATTCATTTATGAATTAAAAGGTAAAAATATATCTTCTATGTTGTAATTAATGTTTCACTCACCCCCTTATTTCTTTGACTTCGGAAAGTTTGTACACAGTTTTGTGTTCCCGATGAAAATACAGTGCTTTAATATTTTCAGAACTTTATTCCACTTTATTTATTAATTTTAATTCAGAGCAAAGATGCAATATGACTTTCAGACCAAAGATGCAATCAGACTTTCAGATCAAAGATGCAATCTCGTAGAAAATTGGGAAAAAAATTTAATACAAGGTTTCTTTAAAAAATAATAATTAATTAATTATTATGCATTCTAAAGACTGAAAAATGAAAATAAATCTCAGTATAGAACCGTAGCAGTATGAGGCGTTGGGTTAGTTATATTTACGTCTAGCGTTGAAGCCCACAAGGGAAAGTTTGAGAAAGAACTCGAAATCTTGAACAGCGGTTAAATAATGGAGATGACACCTGGGCTTACTTCTCTCCAAACGTCCACACCGCACAAACAAGAGGACGGCTGACTCCCGCCGTCAGCCTAACCCGTTAAATCCCAAATTAATTCTGCTGAATGTATTTTGATGAATATCTCAAATTTAAATTATTATGGACTACTTATAGTAAAAAATGTGAAATTTAAGCAACTGTTTTGTTAATTTTGAAATTGCAGCCCGTCCTCATTTGAGAAAGCTAGGCGTTCTAGTTATAAAATGTTAGTCTTGTTAGGGAAGTCAATGAACTTTGATACAACGTGATAATTGTAATAAAGGCCTAGTCAAAATATTTTATTGAACTTTTAGACAAATTTGATTTAAGTTATTTTATATTTTTAATATTTATCAAAAATATAGACTAAATTTTGTATTTTTAAGGTTAAAATTTTAGTTTTGAGGTAATAATACCGATCGATAAACTGGCCAAATTTTACAAATATTACTAAATCCAAGTATACGATACAAACATAAAATGCTTAAAAATACATTAGATTCTTGAAATGCATTTAAATACGTAAATGGCATTATCATCCTTTGATGAAGAGTAATCTGGAATATCTTTTACTTCAGCAGCAAATCTAAGCTTTTCATTTAAAATAAGGTCATATACTTCCTGAGTGAAAATTTTTTCAAACATTTCAGTTACACTTAGATGGCACATTTCATTTATAATATTTTGGATATTTTATTTATTCTTATTTGTTTATTGAATTTTAAATATTCAGGTTCAGTCGTCAACGAAATGAATGGGACACCTCTGTAATTCTGGTATATGTTATAGCATCTTCACAAAACTAATCTCGATGTTAATGGCTCAAGAGAACAGGTTTATTCAGATAAAAGAACTGATTAACCAAGTTAATTAAAATAGTTAATTAACAGCTATCCCGGAATTTTCCCATTACGCCTATGAATTGTTTTCGACTCCCCGTCATGAAATTAGCCTCCCCATAAATTTTTACACCGTTGTGACGATAATTTCGAGAGTTATAGGGTTTTGAAAAATGTCGTTTCCCATGTTAAATGAATTTTAGGAACTTTTGATAATATCTCGGAAAAAAATTATATATTTCTCAAACCTTTTTTTCACTCGCTAAAAGAACACTAATTTTTTTACATTACGTCATGAAAAAAATCCATTAATAAAAAAATTAAATATCTTAAATTTTTTTTAATATGACTGTGAAAAACAAGTGAATTGTAACATAATGAAATTATTACATGAGAGCAAAGCTGAGACGTTATAATGCCGGTATCCAAAAAATCAAGTTAATATATATAATAGTTTCCGAATTATTTACAAAAAACTGCAAATTCCCACTGTTGACATGCAACGCCCACTTTTTGAGGGACTGTATATTATATTTATTTGCGTTTATCGGTCTACTTTTCATGAAGATCGTGTTTCAGGAATAGTAGGCCGATAAATCAAAAACGATAATATTCATTAATTTATCTGAAATTTCGATTTCAGCTCAACCTGCTATATCATATCCTGAAGGTATGGTAGTACTATCATCATCAAAATCTTTTTCATTTGTTAACTCGCCAACGTCCGATGGAATTCCTATAATATTTGTTTCAATTGGTTCTGAAAGTAAATATTATCGAGCTTCATCAATCCTAATAAACTTACGAAATTTGGTTGTTTCACTATATTTTCCTAAAGAAAAGAAAAAATAAGAAAAAAATTGTTTTAAAAATAGTTGAAAGAGTTTTTAATTCAATCATTACGCATTAAGTGCAAAATAAAAGCATTATGCTGCAAATTTGAATAAAAGTTAGTTGCAACACCCAGCGTCCTCAATTGAGGACAGCATTATATGACATCATTTTTGAAAAGGAAAATTTCAAATTCACAAAATAATTTATTATCAGATGTTAAAATAGTACTCTAAAATAAAGTATTATAATAGATGTAATTCCTTAACTTTTTTTATTTGACGCAGCTGCGCGAAAACTAAATGCATCTGAGAGGCTTGGAAAACAGCAAAACGTCGATGCAAATCACGAAATTATAAACAGAAGCAGCTGAATGAAAATTTGGAAGAATGCTCATCAAGCTGTCATCTACCATTGTTAAAAATAAAACACTTTTTCAAGAAATCGAAAAGATTCTACACACTGTTTTATTCACTGTCCTTAATTGAGGACGCTGCGTGTTAATGCCCATCAGCCCCACATGCACAACTGTTCTTCTGATGGAATCAATTGTGTTTAGAACATCAAACGCACTGATACCGAAGCCTTGACATTACCAGTAGGCTATTGCGGCGTGGTGTCAGGAGTTGAAAACAGTACTATAAGGAAATGAAGCCACAATGAATATAAAATTTAAGAAAATTCCTAAACATACCGTAAGAGGTTAATATTATAAATGAAATTAATCCTGATGTACGTGGGATATTATAATTTCTATCAGCGTCCCACGCTTTTATGATTTCGTTTTGATATCCGTACTTCTAATATAAGAAATGTTTGCAAGTATTTAGTTCACTAATGAATGCTTGTTTTTAAATGCATGTTTATTGTTTTCTTGCGCTACAATCTTTTTCTAATTTCTCTTTCAATCCGATATTATATGATATGATAATCGTATCGCATTTCCATAATTGGTTGTTGCTCTGTAAAACCGCATTCTCACTCCCTGAAGCTTTTATCATAATTAATTACAATAAAACCCTGCCCATTCAATTTGTTATGACGTTTCTGCTTTAAATTATTTGCATATATTTATATATTACTTGTTCTTTCTTTTTTCAGAACTTTAGTTTCTTTGAAGAAAAATTTGTTTTCTCTTAATGAATACTTACCATGATTAAATTCATTACCTTCACAGGTTTTTAGGCAAACACGAAAATAAAGTGTTTACATAAAACACTTCAATTTACTTGAAAATGTTTTTTTCTAGTGAATTGGAGTTTTTATTTGCTAGCAGAAGGATACTGGAGTACTATAATTACTAACCTTTCGTGAAATGAAATTTCATTCTCCGAGCTTTTTTGTATATGTTTCGTTTTTTTTAAATTTTCTTCTAAAAGTATTCCGAAACATAAAATTGGAAGCTCCAATTTCTCAGAAATATATTTGCTACAATTGTATTTTTCAGTGTTTGGATTCAAATAAATTTTGAGTTTTGGTTTCAAGTTTTGTTCCTAACGAATTCAAGAATTTGTTTTGATCTCTCTTTTGAGAGAACTACTAAAATTAATCAACTACACTGGAACAACTAAAAATACGAGTTTAATGCCTTCTTTTATGTCCCACATGTATGAAGAAATCTTGTTTTGTAAAAATTGAGCCATCATCCAAACCATAAATCTTCCGAAAAGAAAAACAAATGCGAATCATGATGATGCATTTTCCTTCTACACAAAAAAATGGGAAGTTTTTAAGCATACCGTGTCCATTTTTATTATTATAACATCATCCTCAGTTATTCTGCGCGCTGCTGTATATGCTTCAAGGGACGTTCTCTCTTACTTGGTAGCGAAATATGCGTGGAATGCTGGATCTCTTGACAGGTTAGATAATATCCATCATGTGTTATGATAACGGACAAAATGCGCATAAATTTTCTTCCCTTTTGGCAGCTCGATTCCGTTCAAACCTTTAGTCCGATGTTTGATCAAGAGCCTGGAAGAAAGCCAGGCCACTGGGGCAGCGGCGTGTGGGGAGTATAAGAAAAGTTTTGAAAAACTACGGAAATGTTAAGAAAAGAAAATTACTTCCTAGAAACAACACTCAAGATGAGTTGAAGCTTTAAATCCTCAAGACTCCAAAATTTCTTTTTATTACTTTTCTCATATAATAACTTCTCGGAAAAAGAGATGAAAAAAGAGCTATCGTCAGGAAATAACATTTGTTTCTGCGGATCACCGTTCTTTTCAGCTGTGTCTGTACTGCCTTGAATGTCTCCAGAGAATTTAATAGAACCTCCGAAAATAACCGATGGAAAATATCGTACACTTTTCATTAACTATTTTCCGCTCTTTGCGAACGATTATATTGAAAGTAAACAAAGGACAGTAATTGGACAACAGATAAATATATGACTACAGTAAGCAAGAAGGGATCCTGGAGTATTGTAACACAGTAATACACTTAGATCGGATATAAGTACTCTGGAAAATTTATTACATATTTCTTCTCTTCCAAAGAAATAAAGCTATCGAAGATAGGGAAGAAAAAAAAGTGAGAAATTTTTGATTGTGGAATTTAATATTCATTTTGAATTTATATGGTATAAGAATATTTTTTAAAAAATTTCGATTAGTATGCGGACTGACATAAGATATAGAAAACCATCTGTTCCAAAGAAGAAAATGTAATCACAGAATACTTAATCCTGAAAGTAATAAAGTAGAACTATAACCTTTTTATTATGCTTGAATATTCAGGAAGAGATAATAATGTCTTTCTAAAAATGCCATAAAATACCTATAATATCAAGCTGTGTAAGAAACTGAAATGATATTCCTGCATTTATTTTAAATTAGTAAAAACAATGTGAAGTCATTAGAAGAGCTATTATTAGGTTTTAAGCCCTGATTTAAGCAAAACATCTTTAAATGTGTCATATTACCGAAATTTTCTTTTAAGAAATTTATCTCATGGCCTTTAAAAATTTGAAATACTCATGCTAATAAAAAGACAGAAAACTGAAACCGGTTGTTATTTTTTTATATAAAAGTTAACTCTCTGTATTTTGAGCCTACACAGAACATTAATTTTTTTTATTTAAAAAGGAAATTATATGAATCGATAGAATTGTATGTAGAAAATATAAAAGTTTTAAGTTTAAATTTCATTTTTTATAACAGATTTCTTAATTTATTTAATCCATATTTCTTGATTTATAAACTTTTATACTTCAAGACGAACTCTGATAAATAAATTTTAAAATGAAGAGAACGAAGATGATAAATATATATATTTCTAGGTAATGTAGGTTTTAAATAAAAAAATGCAGTTTAATAACTGTATTAAATTTTTGAATTGCATTTCAGTGTAAATTTGGCTCATTTATAAATTGTTATACATTCCGCGCATTATTACGACTTACCAATTACGTTCATGAATATTCTGTTCGGTTCAGCATGTTCTTTCATGTTTAGCAAAAGTACAGTGAGCTAATATTATAACATTTTATTGCTTTGCTATCTTCAAAATTTATTTTAATATAGATTTTATAAATTAATATCTTCTGTGAATACAAAAATTTCAATATCATATTTTAGAGATAATGTTGACGTAAAAATTAGTAGAGATGATATATGTTGAATCGGTGAGCAAATTAATGGTTAATTTGAAAAATCCGGAACGTCAATGAATAATATTCCAGATTTTTCAAAGCTGGACAGGATAAAACTACACAAAAATAAGCTCATCGTACAAATAGTGTAACCAACCATACGTGAATTATCCCCTCCCTGCCGAAGCATCCGGGGTGATCTAAATGAAAGCCATCACGACAGCAAGCGGAAACTGAGGTTAGACTCCATAGCCATTACCGGCCACGTCACAACCCCTCCCGCAGGAGGTACGGCTAATTATCGGACTGGAGGTAACTCAACTCCACGCCATTACTATACTACCCCTCCTTTGTAGGAGATATAATTAAGGTATGGCAATCAGGGAAATAAAATATTGTTATTTGAGAAATAAGCTTACGTATTATCTACTTCTAACAGATATACAACAATTGCATCGGCGATTCAGATAATTAAAGCTTTTAACTGGTTGGGAAAGTATTTATGATATCTCCTTTAAAAGTCATAATACTCACTTAAAATGTCGTAGGAACAAAATTTACTTTCTAGATTACTACTAGAAAAAAAAGTGCTTTCGGGTTCAAGACAGTGCGTCTAACAGATGACACCAGAACTGCTGTGCAACATATGTTCCTGCAGTTCCAGTAAAGAAAGAACACATGTCTTAAACCTTAGGTGGTCCACCTTCAAACTGTTATTGGAAAATACCAATAGGCACGAAATTGTGCGATTCATTAAAAATTAAATTGGACAGTAAACCACTGCTATGGATGCTACGTCCTATAGAGCAGTTTCTTGATTTTTGAAGTACTACCTTCTCTTCGTGAAGAATTATTCCCGTTACGTCTGCTCAGAGAACTTCTGTTCAGTCACCAAGGATACATGTGAAAGAGCGCAATCGCACTGTAATTTTTAAATCATGATTACTTTAATTTTTGTTCAACTTCAGATGCACGGTAAACCTCTTCATGTTGGTTCTAGAAATTTAAACGAAACAATGTTTCTGAATAAAGTAAGCATTTGAAACCTTTTTACTTTGAAGCATACTTTCACTTCTATTACTATGAAACCTTCAAAAATGCTCGTTTTCATGGAAAGTCTTGTTTTGTTTTCATCGTTATTAATATTATTAGAAAAAATGCCATATCAACAAGAAACTGAGTGAATCGTTCCCATTACACACGTAATTGAACAGGATCATGGAATAGCAGAGTTAAATTATCGCAGACGCACATGTAGCGATCATTGTAACGATAGGAATAATTATTTTTAACCACTGTTTAATTTCATGTTCAAATATCAGCATGTTACTTGCAAATGATACTTACAATGGCAAACTGTTCTATAAATATCAAAAATTTGTAGAAAAATGAGGAAACAAATTTCAGCTTGCATCATGCACCATGTTGCGTTGTCTTTGTTGGCGAAGAAAAAGCTTTCATCTATTGAGATGAGTAATAATATAAATTCCAATGAATTCACTTCCGTGCATGTAACTTCTGGGTGAGCTTCTCGCTTCATCTCCAGAAAACAAAAGTCGAGGGATACAACCCTACTCGGGAGGCCGATTCGGATACAGTATGATGACATTACAACCCATTCTTGATTGATTTAAAGTAACGTCTTGTCTTCACTATGTTATTCTTTCCATTCAAGTATTTTTGAGGGTATAGAAAATTACTGTAACTACTGTTTATGTAAATCGTTTTCAACTTTTTAAAAATGTTGATGCCTTTTCCAAATATTCTTTTAACTCGTTTCTTTACTCTTTTTCCAAATACATAGTACCTTGTTAGGTAAAGTTAATCACGGGAATTTCACAGTAAGTTAATGTCCAGATTGAGAACACAATTTTATTTGTGATTCACTGTTGCCAATTTTACAAATATTAAACAAAATTTGCCGAATATTTTCGCATTTAATAAGTATTCTGAAAGATGGTCAAACGTGTATTTCAACAGCTTTTTATCAAAATGGGCAAAACAATACCAAGTCTGAAAATATCACCCACATATCACGGCATTTAATTCAGAACTCTTGAACGCACGCTCGACTGATACCTTATTGTGCATTAAATGAGCAAAAGTATTATTCATTCGCGTTACATGAGTTATTTTTACGCTTCTCACTCCTTCAATCGATCTCTGCATACTGGTCCCATCCGCCATAAGCAATTAATCAGTTCATCAGACCGTTTTTTCTGCCTACTCTCTATCACCAACTAATGGAAGTAAAGATGGTTATTAGTAAACTGATTAAAGGCCTAGATAGTTCTGTCAAGGCGCGGGACTAATTACGCAGCCCACTCATCCTTCAAACTGGATGAACGGGGCTAGCGACTCTTTAAAAAAATGACCGTAGCATTGAGAAAATGCTAACGACAAATTAATGGCAAATAGCATTTTCCCCCTACTCTGATAATGGAAAGTCATTTATGGTGTCCTTTCAAAATTCACAAACCTCGCTTCGAAGCCGATAATATCCTTGTTTATGGCTCAGTCATCGGTTATCGACAAAACTGATAAAACGATCCCAAAAATCGTAATTCTCCTTCGATTTTTTAATAATTTTTTGAACTCGCCTTGATTACGTTTTAGGGATGGCACCGTTGCCTTCCTTCAAGTGGAAAAAGTAATGTTCGGGGGTTTCTTTTGCTCTGCCTCTCTCTCGATACACAGAGACGGCTTTTAATTGATTTCTTCTGAATTTGAAACGACAACAAAAAATAATGTTTTTTAATGATATAATTTATTTACAGGCTTTTACTTATGGAAGAAAATCTTAGCATCGTTTCTAAAAATAATTCTAATAAAAACAGTTATTAAAAATCCACTTTTATTAGTGTATTAAAAAATAGATTTTTTGTATTATTTTTTCTTCTTTTTAGTTTTTAATTTATGATTCATTATTATCTATATTATAAAATAGTGTAATCATTTTTCTCAATTTTTTTTACGTTTGGCACCTCTAGTAGGAATCGAAGTTTAATTAATTTAATAATTATATTTGAAAATATTGAAAAAAATGTACTGTCAAGAAGAATACACAAGTGTACAACATTTCAAAATTCTAGCAGATCAGGAAGTGAGTGAAAAGGTGATTACGAAATTCCAACATTACAAACATGAAACAATTTAAATAAAAGTGCATAACAATAACATTTTATTAAATTTATCACAGCTGTTGTTCGCCTAAAATATTTAGTTTCAAATATCTACATGTATTAATTTTGTGAACTAGGTATTTTTTTTATTCGAATGAGAATATGTCTTAGGAGATTTTAAAATATCATGATGTTATAATTTTTATGATGAGTTTTCACACGGGCAGTATGTTGATAAAAAGATGCCGCGTCGGCAAAGTGATTCTGTTGCGAGTTCGAAGCCCAATTGCAATAAATTTTAACCATTTACATGGACTTGACGCATACTGATATTGCAGTCAAACCTTCTCCTCCTCGTGTGGAATGGAAATTTAGAGAGGGAATGCCGGCGTAGGTGTCATCTGACCACCTTTCAAAATTACGAGGCAAGTTCTGAAGTTGCCCTCGTGTAGCTTCATAAGGAAAGTTAATATAACTAAACTAAACTGATAAAGGAACATATATATTTATTTCTGGACAACATTACAAAATGAAAACACCTTGATTTCATAGTAACATTTTACTTATCAATACAAATATAACTAATTCATATTCAAATAATAATTGTAAATGATACAGATTGTATTTTTTATAAAGTTTACTACTAATCTTCTATCGAAAATTCAGATTTTTAATTAAAAACATATCATCATTTATTATTAATTAAATATCACTAAAACTATTTAATGTTTGGTCACAGACCACATTAAGACTAGCTGATATCTCTACCAAATAGGTCGTAGAAACTCAGCAATGGAACGTTGAATTCCCAGATGAGTCCGGTAAGACCAAGGATCATAGATAACTTTCTTCCTTGGACTTATTCGTTCAACCACAGGGAACTAAACATAATTTAGCTGTAGCATTTCCTTTGACATATAATTATGTATACTGTGGAAGAAAATATTTTTTCACAAACACATATATTTATGTGTGCAAATGAAATTATGTATTTTATTTTACTTATTAAATGGTTTTGCAATTAATTAGCATAAAAGTTTGCAAACATTTAAACTTACATAATCTTTATAGACTTTGAAATGAGTTTCAAACCTATTCCCATCATATCTGAACTACCTACCAAAATGGTCTCATAAATATTGAATAATAATATTATATAAAAATTTAAATCCTAACTCTCTATAATACAATAAATATACTCATGAAGATGAAATTGTTTGGTGAATCTCTATTATTAAATGCCAAAGCAGCCATTATTTACGGTGCTGAAAAGATATTTTAAAAAATTTAAGTTCTTATCAATTAAGCATCTGTTTGAAATAAATAATCTAATTTTCTAAGAGTTCATTGTTTTAAATACGATTTGAATCCTCAATTATATCTTCAATTTCCTAAATAAAAAATAATCTTTCTCAGTAATTGTCTCAATTTCTGATTATTTAATATGGTTTTACGGACTGAAAGCAAGTTTTTCTTTTTTTATGAAATGCTTTTTTTTCTCCTATGATCCCGATACATTTTCATGTTTATGTTGGAAATTTATTTTCTTCTTTTTAAATGTTTCTTTACATGGATTTTTACTTTATATCAATCAGATCTCTGATTCGTGTCAAGTAAATATGGAATCAGATCACGAATGAAGCTCTGATTCATGTCAGTTTACATGAGTTGAATTAATTTTGCAAAGGATATCGTATATGCTTCCAAACTTTAGCCATCTTATTTGCATTTAGAACAAGCTAATTATAAAGTTTGTAAATTTAAAAATGAAAAATAAATAGTTACACCAATTCATATTAAATTTTATGTTTCCCTAATTAGAATTTGAATGAGTTCTAACTCTGAAATACTTTTCTACTTAATGGTCTAATAAAACAAATGTAAAACATTCAATCAAATTATTAGGCAAATTTCCTAATTACGCATATTGCATCTAGTAAACAGATTTATGTTAAGAAATACATACAAATATAGGTTGAACATGTAGGTGAAAAAGTGATTATATCTTTTTTCTAATAGCACAGTTATTGCGAGCGATATTCTAAAATATGCTATATAACTCGTATTGAAACTCTCTCGATAATTGATCATAAGATATTTATAATTACAAGGCAAATTTACATCTCGAAAATAGATTTATGTAAATAAGAACAATATCTTAGCCAAAATGAGGGTATACATTTTTCTATTAATTCAGTTATTTGCTACCTCTCTTCTCAATTCTGCAGTGTTATTGCTCGCTCAACAGTATTATTACGCTATACACGCAAATAAGGCCGTAAATTTCAGTTTGCATCCCTCGTTTTGAAACTCTTTCAAAAATTTATAGGGAGATAATTACAATTACAAGTTCATATAAATCATGAAAGAAAACATTCTATATATTTTAAAATGCACAAATTGTCCAATCAGTACATATATCTTGATATACACAGTTCGTTGTTTATATTTTGCAAATACAAATGTATTATCTGAAAGATGACATCTCTCCGAGTTGAACTCAAGTTGTTAAGCCGCTTTGGGGAATCATTATTAATCCGGATGTGAACGAGCAACTAAGCAAGATTCTCTTTTGCTTCGAAATTATAAGGTAGCCTTAGGGGTGCTCTTCATAGATGGAAATCAGCAAATATCTCGATACCGTATTCTTAGTGAGAAGCAGACTAAAGTTGTGAACTACAAGTAGCAACTCTGTGTTATTAAGATACAGGGAACTGAAATAATGACAGGAGAGTAACTGATGAATCATTGATATCTTCTTCAGCTAATACAGTGAGACAGAAATAGAGAGTTTGTTTTCCTTAAAACTAGAGATATAGGAATAAAAACGACGAGTAGGGATTAATATAAATCAATTTTTAAAAGCCGAAAAGTGGCTGGTAAGTGTTGAATTTGGTTTGTAAGAAAATTATTGCTATTAAAAATATTTACACGAAAGTAGTATACAGATTTCTTATATTTGTGTTTGATCAATGAACAAACATTTATCTTGATGTTTCTTATCAAAGTTTCAGTTGTAAAGCCCTGATTACTGCTTCATAATGTGTTTTGAAAAGTAATAATCATTGAAAATAATAAATAATTTCTTATTTTAATAAATAATTATTTACTTCGCAGAAAAGACAAATGCGTTGAGTTTGTAAACAGAATCCAGCTTTTGGACAGATTTGTACTTCTAAACTATAAAAAAAACATTTTTAATAAATAGGTTTTTAATTTTTCAAATCACATTCAAAGTATAAAATGATATAACATACATGCATAAATAAATACATGACTTTTTAATTTAATTGCATCGTTTAAAATGTACAAGTTTTCCACAGGGTTTCATAAAAGCGAGAAATTAGAAATTTTTATATTTCCTAAATTAACCGATTATGAGGAAAAATTAAATATTTAAAAGTATTTCATTATATATAATACAAAACACTCTAACAAAACTCATTTAACATCTCTAAAATTTAGTACTTCAGGAAAACTCTCTTTCTACATAAATAATTAGAATAAGAGTTTTTAAAATATTTTTAGAAATATAATTTGAAATAAGCCACATAAACGTTTTGATAATTTCGATTCCAAAAACATTTATTTTATCAAAAACTTCCTTAATTATGTATATTAGTAATTACGTGTGATTCGCGGAACTACAAAGTTAACCCTAAAACTAACCCTAAGAACCCTAAAATTTCTAACATCCATCATTTGCTCATTTCATTTGTAAATAGTTCCAAGCTAAAAATAGAAAATTTATGATATTTACAAGTCCTAAAGTATTTTCGCACTGTGTCCTTAAGAGAATGGGTCGAAATTTTCAAACTTTAAAATTTTTGATTTTGGAGAAAATCGAGCATTTCTTATTTTATGAAGGATTTTCAGAATTCTCAGAAAATACAGAATAACTTTTTAATGTTTTCACTCATATACTGATATTTAAGATGAGTTATCTTAATATTTTTATCTTGTTTTATTATAGTTGTAAAAGTCAATACCGAATTTAGAACGGCGTCTATTGGTCGACAGTGAAGAATAAATAAATTCTAGTAAAAGAGTGAATAACTGAAATATGGACCATTATTTAAACCTTTCACAACGAAATGGTTATCCTCGATCGCACGAACAGTTAGCATAGGTTAAGAGATTCTAAATTTTGTGATTCTTAAACAGTTCAAGAAGAAAAAGAAAATCCCAGCTTAGTCAATGTAGCTGATTTCGAAAGACAATTTTATTCTGGCGAGGGAAATTTAAAATCATAATCTCAAACGAAAGAATTAATTTTTAGATGAGGATAATTAAAACAACCTTATTGACAAATTAATTCAATCTCCCTATATTCAATATTTTTTATGATAAAACTATAATATTTTAAATTTTACTTTAAAAGGAAGTAAAATAACATTAAGATAACTCAGAAATTTAATGCACAAATAAAGTGAAGTTTTCGGAGAATCTTCTACAAAACACACCCTTCTTTTCATTTTTAAAATTAACCATTTCTATTCCAATATTTCTTGGAAAGTTTTACATATTCAGGGCAGTTATGTTGAAGCATTCCTTTCTATATTCAACAAAGCTGACTTTAAACTTATTTACATAAAAATCAGACTGAATGCATGCATCATGTAGTAAATCGACTCTTTAAAAATACGTAGGAATATAATATTCATGCACCTTTTCATATGTCTAGAAATTCAAGAAATGGTATGAGGAAACCGACGTTTCAGTATTCAAAATCAATGTACAGAAGCCTAACATTGACATAAAACAAATTTGAACTTAAACCTACGAACATTCTGTCGCTCTTATTTAGAGTGATTTTTCAGTTGTTAAAAAGCAGTTCCCGCCGTAAGAACTGTCACTTCAAGAACAAGACTGTGATATCTCTCTTTCCATTACTTTATCATAAATTATGTATGAGATGTTTACCATAAAAATATATCATTTTTCTTATGCTGAATTGAAAAAGTTATAATGGCTTTTGGTATTCTCTAAAATAAAGAGTAAGTTAGACCAAAAGAAGCACTCTTCATTCCGCATGCTGCACGGGAACCAATCGGTAACCGAAAGATTTTCCTCAAAATCATAACAAAACTACGTGCTTGAAATATGTGCACAATTCTGAAGCGACTGAGCGATAGTTGTTATCGTTTCTGCTGCGGTTAGAAGAAGTTGGAATTCCTTAAAATTGATGAAAATTACAGACAGAGATGATTTACATTCCCTAAACTCATTGTAATTACAAGAAGTGTCTCGGGTGAAACAAATTATTAACATAATTACATTTGGTATCAAAATAGTGACGATTTATAGTTTTTCTGTGGTTTCCTGATTAAAAGTAAAGTTATTAAATTTAAAAAACACTGTTTGAAGATCGAAATAATTAAATGAATTTGTTTACAAAGGAAATATGGTAGATAATTAAAGACTTCAAAGTTAATTGTGATATCAATAAACCCCTATTATTTCTAAGCACAAACTTGTGCAGATACAAACTTTAATAAATTGACAGAATAATTTTTCTAAAAGAAATTCAGTTGTTGGAATTTGGACTACTTTTCTAAGATAAAACTAAGCATCTCTTTCTAAATAATACGGCAGTTGAAATTCAACATTTTTTTAAAGATATACGATATTATCATTTTTATTTAATTTACTGTGATGCCCAATAAGTAATATTCGAAGTAATATTCGTAATATGAAGCTACATAGAAGTTTTAGAAAAATTCACCAGAAAGATGAAGTTTTTATGTATCTGGAAAATAAAACACTTTATGACTCAAGACTAACTGATGGAAATCAGTAACATATTTTGTCATTTTCTTAATAATTACCTTTCTCTTCACTCTGTCCTTTTTAAGAAGACATGAAGTAAACCAGACATTTTCGTATAGTTCTACTAAGAATTTAAATAATTGTAAGGAACCGACAATTCTCTCAAGAAGGCACTCTGAGGCTTTCATTTAGAGTGCATGGGTATTCCGATTTTTAAATGATTATAATCCTTTTGATAATGAAACTTCTTTGGGTTCTGAACATCAGTCATCAAAACACTCGCAGTCTAGGTTGCAACTCACCAAAAAAGGGATCATCGATTGATTTACTAGGAAAGGAAATTTTTCTTGACTTCCATTTGGACATTTCAGAAATTTCTCCTAGTATCCACAAGCTTAAAGCCTTCATGTCGTTGTACATCTGCTTATAAAATATTTATCCGAAAATGTTGAGATTGATAGTTGCAACGAATATTGTTGCCCACCAGAAAGTAAAGACTTTTTGGTAGTTGCTTGATTTAGTAAATGATAAAACTGGGAACTTGCGCAACTAGGAAATACACACGAGCGAAAACAATATTTTACAAATTTTGATTAATTGGAAGTGTTGAAGTACCTAAATGATGAACATCATGGGAAGCATAAAAGATAAAATAATATTAACCATACATCACTTTAAAAAACTGGCATATTACTACTGTTTAACTCTAAGACAGGAGAAAATTCAATGTTAATGCACCTCTACGACTTGTCTTTCTTAGAAAGACGAATGAATGAGGAGAAAGATATATGATGTTCAATGATTCTTTCAGTTTGGTACTAAGAATTTTAGTGTTTTTCTGTTAATAGAAGTGACTTTAAACCCTCATGAGGTATCGACTTAAATAGTTTCGGTTATTTTCAAATTCTCTAAATGATTTATAGTTGGCTGAAATCAGCATATTATAGGAAGTTCAACAAGGTATGAAGAAAAGATTTTAAAAAAATTAGCTTAAAGTATTTAAAATTACCAAAGCATTTGAAAAGAAACCTCTTCATTATTTTTCTTATTTTATTTTTTATAGTTCACTTATTATTTTTTTTCTGAATATTTGCTACTGATTCCCAAACATTTTCGTGGAAGATATATTTCATATAATTTAAAATATAAAGATTAATGTATAAAATTAAGTTGAATGTTCATAACGTTTATCGCTGGTAAAATCAGTCACATTTGTCAACAAGATATTTTGTTTGGTTGATATTTAACACCAATTATTGCCCTTCAACCGAATGTCAAAAGAAAGAACTCTTGTGATGAGACAAAACAACAGTTTTTTTCTTTAGGAAAATAATACAATTTTCCTGAAATAAATTATTGGAAGTAATCAGAAATATGTGAAACTTGAATTGATACATTTATTTTATACAACTTTTACCGTTTAAAATATATTTTTCATCAATGCTTATTACTAGAGAAACATTACTTTATATTTATTTTAACTGAATGAAAAAGCTTCTGTCAATTTTTCCCTTACTTACTCTTTTACTAGCAAAACCTAAAACAAAATTGTTTTTAAAGTGCCATGTTACGCAAAAATTATTATCAAGCTTTTTGTGAATCAATATTTATATTTAAAGGACCGCTTTCTTATTCTTGGGACAAAAATATTTGTGTCTAGATTGCTCTGATATGAGTGTTATTTTTGGGAGCATAATCATTGTAGGAAGTCATTGGTGTTTCATTTATAGTTTTGTAAATAAAGCAAAAAAAAAAGAGACTAAATCGTTGAAAATCAATTCCTTTGAAAAATTGGGCCCATTTCATAAAGGATTGGATGAACAGAAATGTAAAATCATTTTACACGAATATATTCTGAAAATGTTTGAAATGTAGATATTACGAAGTTAAGAAAGTTGTGAATAAGTTTGCTTGTCATTGTTGGAACATTATTATTATTATATTTATCAAGGTCATTAGTTGTTAGTAGATAGTCGATATAATTCAAGGTTATTCAAAAGAAATTCATTACAAATGTTGGATATGAACTATCTAATAAAACTTTTTTTTATTTTACGCTAAACAACCGATTAAGTATTTTCATTGAACTCGAAAAAAATTGAATGAATTTGGATGATTTTATAACATTAGAAATAAGTTTCTTTCATCTTCCAAATGATTTTTGAGATTCATAATGTGATATTATATCAAGGCTGATGATGACTACACTACGCTGCAAAAAAAATTTTTTTTCGAGCCCTGATACCATTCCTTCTGATTCTTATGTAAAATGACATCCTAAATCCAAATATGACCCCCATTTTGCCCCATCACCCACCGTTTTCTCGGGACGCCCCTCCATTTGTAACACTCATTGGTAATTTTATGCCCATGAATCTAATTTGGTGGGGGAAAGCATTATTTTAACCATTAAAAATGTCTTCTGAGGGGCTACAGAAGTGAGAAGTTCTAAAATATGAACATTTGTAGCAAGGGGGAGATTTGGGGGGATATTCCCCTTTCAATTAAAAAAAAAATCAATAAAAATTATCGGTTTTTCTGGGTTTTTTTTCGCAATTTTTTCACTTATTTTCCACACATTCCAGGTTCTTTTCCTCACCCAAACACCCCAATTAATAAATATATATAGCAACAATTTTGGCAAAAAGCGGGTGAGGAGGAGAGGTCCCGAAGCCCTCACAAGAAAGTTTGGAAGATTCACTGTACAACGTTGCCGCTCTTTATTTTTATCACTGTTCTGTAATTTTATGGCCATGAATTAGATTTATAGGGGGGAAAGGATTATTTTAACACTTAAATTTAAAAATAAAAATATAATATATAATTTATAATAATAATAATAGATAATATTATATAAAATATAATAAATGTAATTTATAATATAATACCTTCATCTGGGGCTTGCTTTTCTCTTGTACCATGAAGTAGAAGTTTTTCGTATCATGCTCGCATTCCATTTCCCTGAAAATCTCCTCTCGAACTGAGCAATGTCTCAATGGAACCGTTCCCAGTGTTCATCCAAAACTGCTCATAAATTTTCAGGGAAAAAGTCCAGGTGTGAGTGAAGGTAAAGCACTTTAAGCGACATGTTGCACCGCGTGACCTTCTACGCCGACAGCAATTCCTCGACATGAGCGACATAATCATCACTTTTTTTGTAACCCAAAAAGTTCATACACACGTTTTTGAATGCAAAGCATGCTCGTTTTTCTTTGCGATTCAGGTGTTTCATAAACATTGAATCTTTAAAAAGTTGTCTAATCTGGGGGCCCACGAAAATTCCTTCCTTGATTTTAGCCTCACTAAGACGAGGAAATTTAGTTTTCAAAAAGTTAAATCCATCACCTGTCTTATCCATTGCTTTCACAAACTGTTTGATCAATCCAAGTTTGATGTGCAAAAGCGACAACGTTGCACAGTGAATCTTCCAAACTTTATTTTTATAAATTAATTTTATTTATTATATATTATATTTTTATTTTTAAATATAAGTGTTAAAATAATCATCCCCCCCCTCCAAATCAAATTCATAGCCATAAAATTACAGAACAGTGATAAAATAAAGAGCGCCAATGTTGTGCAGTGAATCTTCCAAACTTTCATGTGAGGGTTTCGGGACCTCTCCCCCTCACCCGCTTTTAACAAAAATTGTTGCTATATATTTTTATTATTTGGGGTGTTTGGGTGAGGAAAAGGGGGGGCTGGAACCTGGAATATGTAGAAAGTAAGTGAAAAAATTGCGAAAACAAACCAGAAAAACCGGTAATTTTTATTGATTTTTTTAAAAATTTAAACGGACCAATCCCCACCGAAATCGCCACCTTGCTACAAATGTTCATGTTTTAGAACTTTTCACCTCTGTAGCCCCTCTGAAGACATTTAACGTTTAAAATAATCGTTTTCTCCCTCCAAATCAAATTCATGGCCATAAAATTACCGAACAGTGATAAAAATGGGGGGGGGCGTCCCGAGAAAACGGTGGGTGATGGGGCAAAATGGGGGTCATATTCCGATTCTGGGGGTCATTTAACATAGGAATTTGCAGGAATGGTGTCGGGGCCGATTTTCATGCAGAGCAGTGCTATCATACAGCCTTGATATAACATAATTTTCTGGCACTATGTAATAGAATATTTTACTCTAATAAATATTGAAATGTTTATTACATGCTATACATAAAAATCTAGATTTTTTTTTATCAGAATCCAACTATATCACTATTACGCAACAGGCAAAACTAGCAGTATCCTGACCACATTTAATGACGGTGCTTGATTCTTGGACGTAACGATTTTTCGTCCAGCTGATGCCCAGGAAATGCAGAAGAATCATTATTGTGGTGGTCTTTTTTATCTATAAATAATAAGAGATGGTGATTCTTCATTCAGATAAATGTTTACTTCAGATGATACATGCTTTATTTCGTATAACGAAAATAATAATTGAAGTGTTTTGGTAATTTCAGCATTAGAATTTACATCTATATATTTAAATTGGTTTATTAAAATTTCTTTGATATATCTGGTATGTTGTATTCAACATTTTATGTACTCCTTACTTTGTATAATTAATAGAATAAATAACTTTCAAAAGACACAGAAATGTTTACATAGGTTGACACCTCTTTGTTTTTCATACACAGATAACAATATTTTAGATATTCTAATATTTTTGAGTAAATTGAGAAAGCAATATTTAAAATTGTTGATATTTTCTAGTAATTTATGAAAGCAATATCTAAAATGGTATTTTGAAGTCCCTTGTAATATTCAGATAATATCGTTTCACTGATACCTTCAAACGAGATTCTTTGAAAAGATAATCCCTTACTCTATGAACATGAAGGTCTTTCTCTTCACGAGAATGGTAACTAAAGCATGTTGTTCATCGATAAATTATACTGATAAGCAACGCTTTTAAAAGCCCTTAATGAACTTGGTTAATATTTATCACTTTATTTTTTTCAGCAGAAATGTATCTTATCCTTCCTAGTGTGATTCTGCTTAAAGTCAAGAAGGCAGTTAATCATCAGATAGTAAACCCCAAAAATGCATTAACTTTCTAAGAGTATTTAAGAATGAAGTTAACCATGGGTGGCGAAAAGTAAACCAACTAATGCGTTCCTATTCTAAACATCAAGTGCAAATTTAACATAGACATAATCTTTACGTCTACAGACCAGTGCTGTATGATAAAAGACGCTCTTAAATTTGCATCTACGCTACAAGCGGGCCAAAATCCATTGTTTTTAAATGTCAGTATTTAAATAAGTTCTATTATATTATGTAGGGCAAAAAAAGAAGAAAAGTTTACTTCTGTAAACCACCAACACCGCCACTACCCCCTTCTCTTCTTTAACCAATGTTATTTCTGCTCCAAACCTTTATTTGCGTTTTGACGGCTGCAGTTAATAATCAGTATTGTCAAGCTACAATGGAATCAAAAGTTGCGAGTTATGGGATAGTGTCGCTGCAGCGCGATTAAACGTCATTGTTCGTATGTAAATGACTCCAACGAATGGTTTTAACTTCGGTCGTATGCAAATAAGATGTTGATAGCATTCGACTAGGGAAATCAAGGAGGGAAAAAGGCACAAAATTAATGTTTTCCACAATGGCCTTTCCCGACGTTAACTCGGGAATATATCGTTTCTTCCTTGATCGCGCCAATACGGTACTGTGCATTAAAGCCCCCCATGTCATATGTCAAAGGCATTTGCGGGAATGTTTCTTTGACGGTCATTTATTTATTGAAATCTCTTTCTCTCTCGGTTTCTCCGTCTCTCTCTTTTGCAAAGGATGAAAGATAAAAAAATAACTTCTACGCGTGACATTTTTTTTCTTTTCTTGCGGAGAAAGAATTATGAAAAAAAGGCGTTACTTAATTTTAACTCCAAAGTCCATTTATATCAAGAACATTACCACTCCTCCATTTAATTCCCAAGGGAGTACCTTGGAATTAATATCTTTCAATATCCTTTTCAAATTTCATATTGCCTATTTCCGGTTTCCACTGATTTTACTAAAACAGAATAAATTGCAAGAGATAATTTTAAAGTAATCCTCTTAACTTGCAACTTCTTTCTTTGTAGGACAATAAAAATTCGGTTTATTTGCGTTGCATCAGTAAAACAGGAAATGTATGCTTGCATTGATATTTTACATTGCCCCATTTAATACTTTTATGAAGCTTGAATGATATATGTTCGATTACGAACGTTTACATCAGCTCGGTGTCATTTATTATTGATTAAAAGGATTAAGATTTTTCTGCCTTCTTTCTCTTTATTAAAACAGAAATAATAATTAGTTTTAAAATATGAAAGGATTTATAATTTTTGAACAAATGTACCTAAATAAACTTATTTATTTCATGCTCTGTTTTCTTAGAATATTATTTATGGCATGCCACTATTTAATTTTTAAAGCGAACAAACATAATTTTTAAATAGTGATCTTGTTGTTTATCGAAGTTACTTTTCTAAATATATTTATAAACTTAATCATAAATGTCGTTGTCATATTGAAATAAAATATTTGCTCTATTTCATTAGTAATCCGGCAGCTGAGGTCTGATGGTAACGTATTGGTTTCAGGATCGGAGCATCGTGGAGTGGAGACACGATTCCAAGTAACGTGGTGCACTTGAAGATTGGTACACGATAAATGTCCATACTCTGGTGCGGCGTGGATGTTTCGAGCATAGGTTTCCGGCTCAAGTGTCGTCGTGTTCGTCTGACCATGGTGCTTGGTTCAGAATTATGAAGTTCAATCCAAATTAGCACTCCTGAAACTTTAAAATAGGATGGTAATCCGTCTAAACTAAAATGACGGATATTTTGCATAATCAGCAACAACTTTTTAAATGAAAGTATTATCTACGTTATGTAAATTTATAGAATTTATTGATCTGCGGTAAAAACATTGATGTATATGTTAATTAAAAATAAAAAAAGTCAGAAATTTTAGGGAAGGCAGTGGGATCCAATATTTTAACCACAGAGCATCTACCTTCAATGAATAAGCTAAATGCTTGGATGAGAAATGAAGTGAATAACGCATTTCTAATCGTTCATAAGATTTTTCCATAGTGGTATATACTTGATATATATTCTATAATCTCTCAAGAAATACAGAGACATTTGGAATTGGGAGGTTCATCAATTTCACCATACAGAACAAAACTGAGTGATTGAAAAGCAAATTCCTATTACATTTTATTACTGTTAAGTGGAGTTCAAATATCACAGAATCAAATAATTAATCGCGAACATACAAGGGGCCCGCACCGGCCATGCCGTTTTTAGCTAAACAAAGAGAGGCGGTGTAGTCAGTGGCGTAGCAAGGTCTGGTAGCACTCGGTGCAGAGTTTAATCTTGTCACCCCATGTCCACCAAAATATAAAATGAAATTTATTCGGAAAGTAATTTTCTATTCAATTGATTAAGTAAAGAGGCATAATGTTAATTATTTTGGAAATAATTTTTTATGAATAAAAAAGAAAATGCCTTTTTATTAATAAGCCAGTTTAATGGGAACAATGTAAGAAATATTTTTCATAGTGATCGTTCCTGGTGCATAAATTTATTATTATTATAATACAATTTAAAATGAAAACTCAATTGTGTTTACAAGTTTCTTTATCTAGGCTCTAATCCAACAAACTGTACTTTAACATGATACTTAGAATCTCTTCTTTCTTTTTCTTCTGCAAATTTTGAAATTGCGTCATCAAAATCGATACCTTCAGCTACACTCTTTTCAATTGACAAAATGGCTAAGCTAGATAGTCGTGCTTGGTTCAAAGTGGATCTGAGATAATTCTTAATTAGTTTGAGTTTCGAAACTCTCCTCTCACATGATGCAACAGAAACACATAAAGTTAAGGAAAATCTTAATGCTAAAGTAAGATTGGAAACAGAGTCGAAAAGTTCATATTCACCCACAAATTCAAAGAATTTTAAGGAAGTTCAACCAAGAGACTCTTCTTTTGGAACTTTTAGAAGTCTTCTTAGGCGTGGAATTTCTGTAAGCATACCTGCAGGAAGCTCATTGTAATTTTCAACCAAACTTTGTACAAACTTGGGAAGTTCAGCTTCCAAGGTTTCGATTAGATTGCTGGGCTCTAAGATTGCAAACAGATCTGATATACATTCTGTGCCTTCTCAACGTGTATCGATTTCTTGTTGTAACCTGTCAATTTACTCTAACATTGACCTTTTCAGTTCTTGTTCCAAAGTTAGCGGCTCGTCTGCAGCCTTTTCTCCGGGCATAATTTTCTTTCTCCAAACAGTTCTTCTTCTTACTACAGGAATACCCATCTCTTCACATGTGTATTTTGCAAATTGCAGTGCTTCCTCCACAAGGTAATTTCTTTTGTCTTTTAAAAGGAACTTTAGATTTCTCATCTTGATAACAGACTTCTCGAAGTTTGTTCCAAGAATCTGCAAATACTTTTAAACGTGGTTGACTTCTTTTAAGACATTATTCCATAAACACAAAAAAGCACAAAAACGAAAAATCAAACATTGCAGGCAACAGAGTTTCAGCTGCTTCTCTGGTTTCGATCGTTTCCGAAGCGTCACACAGTTACTCAGTGTCATCCACAATCTTCTTAAAGCACTTAAACACAAGTTTAATAGCTTCGTAGTGAGCACTCCATATTGTTTTTGAAAGTCGCTTAACTCTAACTTCAACGTTTGCCAGAAGGATTGTCCATCTGTCTGTAGAACCTTAGAAACACACGTACGGACTTTCTAAGGTCCCAGACAAAGTCACACATAATGGAACAGTTGCAAAAGAGTGCATTCAACACAGAATGAGAGAGTGGTTTGTACAGGGTGCAAACAATGCTTTAGGATTAAGTTGAAAAATCCTTGCTTGAGCTCCTGAATGCACTCCAGCAGTTATAGAAGCATTGTTGTATCCTTGTCCTCGGCACATTGTCATATCTAGACCATCCCGTTCAATTATCTTTAAAATATCTTCCGTTTTGTCAACGACTTTCTTCCCAGTTAGCTGAAGAAACCCCTAGAAATTACTCTTTTATTTCAACTTTTTTGTTTCCTATGTGAACCTAACGAATGACTTCACTCATTTGATCGATGTGCGAAATATCTGGTGTACAGTTAAAGATGATACTATTAAATACGATTGTTAAAGTCCATGTAAATTATTTGACATGTGATTTTATGTAACAAAAAGGCGCATTAATACAAAACCGGCTATTTTTTGTCACCCCCTCAGTGCTGGTACTCAGTGCGGGCCGCACCTACCGCACCCACCTTCCTACGTCACTGGGTACAGTATGAGTGCAATCCGCGCAACACTAAGAACCGATAAACATGTTCCGCTGAGAATCGGAACATCAAAGAAAATGCATCTTGACTAGCGCGGTTTTTGGTCCATATTTTAAGTTCACGCGAGCATCAGAAACGATCTTTTCAGAATTGGGCTGAGCGCAAAAACTAAATAAAAGCGGAAGCTTAATTTGCCCAACCAGAAACACCGCGGTACGTTCTTAGACATTCTGCGCCATTCTACCTAGATCACCTTGCACCCAATGTGAACGTGAATTTTAAGGTAGTTCGTCTAAAATTATGTGCGGTAATAGTTCCTCTTAGTTTACTGAAGATATTCAGCTAGAAAACAACGGATTAAAAACATTGGTGTGCACTGAATTCAAATAAGTATGAGAGAGAATGTAAGGCCTTTTCTTAGCCTTCCATGTCTTTCTTGTTAGAACAAGATGTTTTTTTTCTATCAGGAAGGAACTTCGACGTATACCATATGTTTTAAGAGTTAAAATTAAATAAAAACAGCGTCTTTTTGAGGAAGATATCCTATTGTTTACAACAGATCATAACTTATTCTAATAATTTTTGTTATCAAACCTGACGAATTATTCAGCTTGTTTATAGTTTATAAATTTATAAATAATTCTGAGATACTAAGTTTCTTTCGGCTGTTCTTCGGTTTCGGATTTTTTCCTAAACTGCAAATGACTATGTGGGAATCAATCTTTTATTTACATATCTAAAGTTTAATGTTGGCGATGCAGCTTCTGAAGCCTTGAGGAATATTACTTATTTAATATTAAAACTGCATCAGGGCGATTAAAAGCATTCGTAGTACTTATACGAGTCAAAGAATCTATCCACTCTTACTTTGAAAACATCCTGATTAAAATGCATTCAGTTTCTCAGTACAAATCTAGCATGTGAGTATTCTTGCACCACTTGCCGGTATTAAGCATATACGCAAGACAAAGTGTTTTTTATAATGTTTAGTGAGGTAGAGTAATGTACTAGAACATAATCCGAATTCTTAGAAGTGTGATTGATTCCAAAAAATCAGTTGATTTAATTGTTGCTCATTATTATTCTTTTGATTTGCTCTAATAATAACAGCTAATAAACTTAAGAGTATCATTTTCTTCGGTATCGGCTTCATATCTGTCTTTTGGATATGTGAAAGATGAAGTTATTCCACTTCCGTGGATATCTTCCATCGTCTGTAATGTTCTGTAAATTTAGCTTCTTTAAGAATACATCATTTCAGCTTTATGGAATCAAAAAATTGAAAGTAAAACAAGCTGCTATTTAAAAAACATCTAACTTACATAAGGCTTCATGCACTTTATGATAGTTAACAATAAATAAATGTACTTTGAATCTTGGCTTTGATGTTTCGTAGTAATTTTTTCATGACTTACATTTATGTGAGGAATGGCAAATAAAATGATAAAATAAAGCATCAGTGAGAATATATCTGTATATTTCTATACTGAAAGGAATTATTTTTTGAAACAAATTCAATAATCTTTTTATAAATATTTATTACTGAATCAGTAGCAAAAAAATGCCTCAAATTGTTACTGATTTCATTTGACATTTTGCAATCATACAAACCCATATTTCATATTGATGCCATAGACTATTCATACAAACCCATATTTAATATTTATGCCATAGACTATTTTTAATTTTCAGTTTAAAGCTAATTTTCTACCTCAAATAGCATGATGCGTAATGAACGCTGAAAACTTTACCAAGCTCTAAATGGGACTAATAAATTGGGATATATTATATGAATTCGAAATAGAACGAAATTTTTTCCTTAAAGAACAAATTGTATACCTATCTTATAAACTCTCTCATGATGATTTGACATGATCTGTCACTTATGATATTTTTTAAGTTATTTTCTTTGTCTATGGAGGGAAATTTGATTTTCCAGGGACAAAGTTTAAAAATTAATTCCAAAGTAAAAATCATATATTTAAAAAAAATATTAAGTTAGACCTTAACTAGAGACTTTAAATTAGTTAATACTAAAGAAAAAAAGTAAAATTTTTTTAATTGTTTGAGTATCAGTAAAAATTATCTTGTGTTCCAGATGTAGGGACGTCCACAGAGGGAACTTTTGTCTTATGTTCATTAAAAAATGAGAGTTAAATAGTAAAACAATTTTAACAGAAACGTATTGAATAGCTTTCTTAGAACTTAAATTATACATATCAACAAAAATATTAGGACATTTATTGCACTTTCTAATTTTTATCACCCCGGGACTGTGAAAAGCACCTTTTCGTGAGAATGACCCTTGTGTATTTCGTGAATTTAAAGCAAAACAATAAGGTAGTTAACAATAAGTTAAGGTAAGGTAGTTAACAATAAATAAATGCACTTTGAATCTTCGGCGTTTGATGTATCATCACAATTTTTTCCTGCCTACATTTTTGTAAGGGATGGAAAATAAAATGTTAAAATCAAGTATTCTCTCACTTTATGCTGAAAAAAAGATGCGATGTTCATATCTATGTTTACGTCTAACTAGAAAATTTTCCATATTTTGCCCTGTTCTTACTTCTTTGATTCTAGCCTTCACCTTTATTTGTTTTCCATTATAATCTGTGATTTCAAAACTTTTGACAGATTTTGGATGTTTGAAAGATTTTAGAAGTTGAGAATTCTCTCGAGTTATGATAGCAATTTTTAAATTTTAAATAAAGTTTATGCCATGTTGTTTTCCAATCAACATTAGGCATCAATAATGCTGAAACTCGGATTAAAAATTTAATTAATACACAAATAATTTTCCCATGGACTCAAAACACGTTTCATTCCTTTATTTTGAAACCTCTACCGTGTAATTGCGCAATGTGTCGCACAGAATACATAGTGCCATATATATTGAATGAAGAAATAGCCTGAGAACAAGAACATGGCCCTGTTTAAAGTTATTTCAAAAATTTTCTTACCCGATCCGTTCAACCATAAAAACTGCTTCCTCCAGAGTCCCAATTGTAATGAGACTCACTGGTTTCGATTGCTAAGAATGAAAATAATCATTAAATTTTTAATAAAATTCATGCCGTGGTGTTTGCTAATCAATATTTGTTATCATCAGACCAAAACTTGGATTAAATATTTAATTAATATATAAATCTTCCCGCGGATTTTCATTTCTTTTTTTAGAAAGCCCCCTTGTAATTGCGCAGTGTTTCTCACAGAATACAAAGCGCTATATATTGAATGAAGAAACAGCCGAGAACAAGGACATGACCATGTTTGCAGATGTTTCAAAAATGTTCTTAACCGCTGTTCTCAACCACAGAAACTGCTTCCTCCAGAACCCCCATCGTAATGAGAGCCAATGGTTTCGAATGCAGCAATGGTAAACATCTAGCTGCGATCTCAGTTGCAGTTTTGTCCCACTCTCGCTCGGAATGTGGGCGTATATTTACGGAATATAAAAAGAAGCTGCAACTAGGAATCCTGAAGCTTAATAACTTTTTTCTATCTTGAAATGGAGATTCGGGTGGAATAAATTTCGTCTCCTGCGGGCGTGAGACCAATGCTGAAGAAGGAAGATCTCCACGGCACTCAACAAATTAGTTTTTAACGGCGATTGTCCCAGGCATCGGGAACAAAATTTGAGCCGTTACCTGGTGTCTCGAGAATGAATGGAACACAAGAACACTTTCATTTCTTTGCTTTAAAAGCCAAGTGGCCAATCACGCTTTACTAGGCAAAGTGAAACGCTTTTATGCGGGCTTGTACAGAAACGCTGGTAGCATTTTCTCATTTTCACTCAGCTGAATTTCTTGAAAAGAAACACCGGTGGGTGTGTTGAGAAAAAAAGGAAGTGTTTCCAGCTCAGTGAAAATTGCATGTGCCTCCTAGCTTTGTGTAAATGTCAGAAACTTTGAAAGAGCGAGTAATCCTCTTTCAAATTGAATCGAATATTGAATTAGAAGTTGTTACTTTAAGAATAGAGTGAAATATTTAATCCCATTGAAAAAGACAAGGCAGACTACGAGTGTTTTCAAACAGAAATGGTTTGGGCGAAGAAACTGAGGAGAGTTTAGTGCTGCATAAATTTCGCTTGATTTGCACTTTCTTTATTATAAAATGGTTCTTTATTGTCAATAGGAAGTAGATATGACTTTTCTTAGCTTCAAGCATTAAATTATGAAGCATTAATTTTAAATAAATATTTCTATTATAAATATTCTAAGAGGCTAAAAAAGGAAAATGGAGAGTTAAATGTTTCTAAAAGAAACTTTAGGAAAATTATCATAACAAGACTTCGAGAATACAAAATTGTAGCTTTTTGATTTTAATGTATATTTATAAAAACGTAGAAGTAATGCAAATTCCTAGTAAGATTAATTTACCACTTCCTGACTTCTTAAATGTGAAGAACGAAGTCTTAACCTTCTGGAAATGGTTGTATTAGAAATAATACGTGAAATGGTGATATCCATACAATGGATATTGTATGGATATCACCGTTAACCATCTCATAAAACAGCCGACAGGTTGAACACATATCATATCATTTCCTACAATAATAACGATGTTTAGCTGTTATTTTGCACCTCAGGGTTTCATTTCAATAAAATCAAGTAGTGTAATGCGTATTTTGTATACGCAATTATTAATATATTCAATATTTAAAATATAGTTTTATATATCCATTTTCATATATTTTTTTAAATTGTTTGTTTACCAAGATTTCTCTTCGTAAGCAACAATCAACTAACCATAGATTTGCACTATCTATTTCAAACAACAGTAATCATAATTTTTTAGTTTAATACAAATATTTAGTAATAAAAATTTTTAGTATTGTTTGTTCTACATCCAAGATGCATGGAAATTGAAGCTCGAATAATTACATCTCCACTAACGAACAACCTTGAATAAGACTTTCCATATTGAAACTTTGATTAAGTCTGTAGTATTGATTTCAATGTTTTAAATAACTAATAAATCATGATTTCAAAAAATAATTCTTCATTAAAACTACTACTTCAAAATTATTCCAGAATCCCGTATATTCACATCCATTGAATTTTACAAGCACATCAGAACTTCAAAGTATTTTTTATCATTACGCTTTGTTTATTTCAATACAACCAGGTCTGGTACAAAACATGTACTTCATTCCCATCTATTCTATAAAGATTAAAGCTCCTTGAATCAACTCTTCGAAAATTGCAAGATTTCTCATCGATCTTTATGGTTTAGTCAGATCCTTGAAAATCCTTTCAAGCTCCATGTTTTCAGCGATTTCCCTTGAGTTTTGTCCGTCTCCAAAATTCATGTACTACAAACATTTTCTTGTTCTGATTCCTGGTGTTTCTGGATTTATATCGCATGATTTGTCTACGCTGTTTGAGATCTACAAAAAAAATTTTATTTTGTTATCTACAAAGTATTTGAAAAATTTTGAAATCATATTTGTGATCTGATATTGAAAAATTTCTGCACTTTAAACTTCAGTAAAACTTTGAACTATTGTATCTTTTTATTTTTATCTTCTTCGAGTTTTATTTTTGAAGCACATTTTATCAGGTCTGATGTTTGTGTCTGTAAAAATAGTTGTAAGAGCCTACGCAAAATCAAGCTATATATTTAGCTGCAATTCCACAAACATGTTATACTTCAGAGTTTAAAAATTCTTTATTTTCGAGGTAAATAAAAATAAAAAACATATAAACATTAAAATTAAAACATTAAAATATTAATATTTCAACTCAAAAGCATTAAATATTTAAGCATCAATATGTGTATGCAAAAATATTAAAATAAATTTTTCTGTCATTAATATACAAACTAGAATTTTGCACATGGAGGGATGAGATTTCTGTACTATTTCAATTAAAAGTTTATGCTTCAGTTTTCGGTCGTGTAAATTTTGGTATTAGTGTTGGGAAAAAGAGTTTCTTCTCTTTTTTTTATTAAATACTAAGCTTCAATTGGGTCTGATTTATAAAACATTACGAAAAATATTTTTGTCGTTTATATGTTCCGGCCCACTTTCCAAAGCGATAACTAATGTAAAAAATAATTTATGCAATACATCTACCTTTTTAATTAATATTTAAATATAACAGGTAACGTTTCAGCCTTCTCTAAAAAAGATTGCATATTATCAGCTAGCAAAAAGCAGATGTATCAAAGAATCTATGTCTTCCAAGTAAAAATTTGAATTGGTCACAGATCATCCATACTTTACCAAAACGTTCCTATGTCACCGATTTAGAATGACGATTGGACCAAGAACACATAAAAATTCACTACTTAATGCAATTTGCAATGCATGGATGAGTTCCATCCTACATGCGAATAGTTCTGTCAAGACGTTGGCGTGCTTACAGAGATGGGACAAAAATATTCTTTAAAAGCGATGCATGAAGTTGTCTAATTACAAAGCATGTCAAGGAGACTCTCGGTGTTATTCTTCGATGAAATACAGACAAGGAATGAAAAATACACCTTATCAACACCAAAACTCTTTGGAGAGAACAAAGGAATTTGAAAAATGAATAAATGAGAGTTTTCTTCTTCCCAGATATGACAGTTGCGTATATTCTCCCAGTCATCCACGTGAAATTTGTGCCTGGTAGATCCACAAAGTGTTCCTAATCTAATTCACGGAAATTTTCTATATCATAGGAAATTTTATTGTGATTATATGAAAGAATTTTCCGCAAAATCACTTCAGCATTCAACTTTGTTGTTGCAACGTAGTGAATTCTTTATATTAGCTCTCTGAAGACTCCGAGGGCTCAAGAGTTTGAGGTCCTGTCACCAATCTGGTGGTCCTTCCATTTGCGTCTTATGAGAACAGGGCTAGCAGCTTCACTCTAATAATGGGTCAAGTAGCGTCAATTCTTTGGATTCTTGATCGTTTTCAAGTCATACCCGTTGTCATTGGGCGTTTATGGATCCTTTCATCAGTCTTCATAGGCTTCCTGGCGTTGGCGAGATCACGTCGATTTGATGACTGTTTCACCTACCGTGGGAATTTAAGAAGCAGGCGTCATTTTCGGTGGAAAAATTAACCAGAAAA
>BGPR01000005.1:4667501-4741071 GCA_013235015.1 Araneus ventricosus
ACGAATTAACTTCCATTGCGTCTGCTGAAACAGACTGCCTTCCTCTATCAGGTCAAGTACTGAGCAATCCAATTCTTTTGAATTTCTTGATCATTTTTTACAATCCTTTTGGTGTCATTGGGCGTTTATGAATCCTTTCCTTTCTGAAATCTCCGCAAAGCTTCTGGTGTAGAATCGTCAATTTGATAAAGCTGTTTCACCTGCAAAGTAAGAATTTTAAGCTTAACGTCATTTTCGGTGGAAAAAGTATGAGAAAGAAAAAATCTTAATTGACTTTTTTAAACATCACCTTTTCATTGTGAGTTATTATATATGCCACGTGGTTTCAAAAATTTAACCATGGTGAAGTTGGAGAAAATGTCTGAAGTTTTACTATGGGGACAATATTTGTAAATGATGTCTTTCCTTAAATGACTTTACAATTTTTTCGTTATAAAAAAGTAATCGAAATTCTAAGTCCCTGATGAATAGTTACGGTTGTATACAGTTCTGAATAGGAGGATTTCAACTATATACACCCTCTACCTAAATTATGCTCCAAGGCCTTCCGTTGTTCAAAAACATTTAGTTGAAGATACAGAAGATAATGCCAATGTATGAAAAGGATATGATTGTTTTTATAAACTTGTTGCAACGATTTTATAATTTAGATGTATTCATTTAATAATATGCATTAACCTGAAATAGGATGAACAATTTTCAGACATTTAAGCAAAACGTGGATTTGTAAACTTTTACTACGTAATGCATGTTATAAAAAATATAAGCAATTCCCAAAGATGATATTAATTCCTTGAAAAGCTAAAAAAAATGCATAAATACTATTTATTTATATTAATTATTATTTTATTTTACTATCGATAATTATAATATTTATTTTATTAATTATTATATAGGTATTAATTTATAAATGGTATTAAGACATACATATCAAGTTCAACTCTATAAAATATGAGACATTTTAATCAATTTTTTATATTAGAGTGAAAAAAATAAAATTAAAAAAATAATTTAATCTGAAAGCAGCATCACTTTTTAATGGTTTATAAAACGCTCTATAATCTACGTCTAACCTAAGCTTTTCCTAGACTATAAATTTTAACTTCGGATTGCAGATATACAAAAACGTATTTGGCAGCTTATTAGTAAAATATACAAATCAATATATTTTGTCATATTATAAATCCTTTCTTATTATTCTAAGGAAAACCTTAAGACCCGCAGTCATATTGTATTATCCTTGCCGTTATATTAGAACTGCACCAAATAAATATTATTAAAGTCACCGCCGACTGGAAAGTAACTTCTCAGCAAGATAGTGGGAGAATTGTCTGGATAGCACATATATATCATATCTTCAGTTGACTGCAGATCCAAGGAATCAGTGAGGTTTATGACATTTTTTAAAATTTAGTAGAACGCAAAATGTCAAAATAATTTGCAATCTACTAGGAAACTTTAAGCGGCATGTGACACATTGCAAGAATAATTCATTTGATTTATAGGAGGCTACAAAGTCTTTTCTTATTTCTAAGAGAGGATTTAATATATTTTAGCAATACTTTGATCTAAGTTGCGTGTTTTGAAAAGAAACCAGTTCCATCTAACTAGCGTCTTTCTGATTAGTTAAATGTTACTTGTCAAATCATCTTTTATTCTGTGACTAAGCAAGTCACCATATGATGTATTGAGTGGAAAATTCTTAACTTCTTCATGTCATTTTACAAATTTCGTTTATTTTCAGTGTTTTCCAGGAGAAGACATTTTCTGTATTTGTTGTGAACAAACTAAACGGCAGTAACTTATCTAAAAGGCGTATGAATTTGAAATGAAAAAAAAAAATGCATAAACCTTAATTTCGACTTTGTAGGATGTCCGATAAACAGTATTAGAGTTAATTGAATTGTTCGAGTAACTGCCTGTTTTCATTATACATGAATGCGTTTGGTACTGGAATTTGTAATGAAATTGCGGCCATGGATCGAGACCTCTATTACGGGATTCTTGTATCTTGTTCCAGAAATTTAAACTATATTTATCTTGCATCGACGAAGCATAATTCATTACTTATCCCTTAAATAATCAATTTATCTGACTAACAGCTCTGAGTCAGATAAATTGCGTGAAAAATAAATAAACATGTAATAAAAACACTTGTCTGTACAAAAATTACTTTTAGTACTAAATTATAATGATAAAAGGGTTTCAACTTTCTAACACTTCAACACATATGAAGAAAAGAGATGAAATTTTATTTTTATGCATCCTTTTCACATTAAGCTTCAAATTTCCATGGAATAGAAATTTATTACGTTTACTTTTAGAAATAAGTATTAGAACTTTATAATTTTTTTATATTAACAAATCGAAGTTTTGAATAAAAATACCTCAATATATAAGGACATAATTCAAAATGTTTCACTTGCCGCCATACTATTTCACTTATCTCATATTTCATACGCATCGATTTACACCGAATGGAAAAGAAATCAATAACATTCAAGAATTTAAGCATGAATCTTACGGGACTTTTTTCCCTCAAGAAATTTTCAAAACAAAAATAAAACAGCGCTATAGATATCTGGACTCCGCCCTTGAGGTTGATTAACACTGAACTTACCACGACCGTTCAAATGACCCGTTTTAAACTTTTGATCAGAAGTTCTTGAATATAACATTATCATATCTCCATTTGTCTTTAATATTTTTATTGAAAAATTCATCGAATGTAATTTTCAATATTTGCTCTTGTCTTGTTTATTTTTTTTACCGAGAAATATATGTATATTGGCCTAACTACCGCAACGGGTCATTTGACCCATGGAAGGATTTATGTGAAATCATGAAGATTTATATGTGTAATTGTGTGACACAATCGTTGCATTATAAATTTTTGCTATTGCATCATCCATTTTGCTGTACTATTTCATATTTGTTGTTGAGGGACGAACGAAGAGTAAATTTCACTCTACTCCAAGCGAGCATTGGAGTTTGAACATCTCAGGTTATAGTGCTATTTTGACAGTTAAGAATTTTTGTTTCATCATTATTCTGGTAATTTTTATGCAAAAATGTCAAGAAATTCAAGTTCAGTTTCATGTGTGCGAGTGCGAAAAACATGTCAAATAAAATGTTGCAAGGAAAGGAAAACTGAAAAAATCTGTTTCAAATGTAAAAGAATATGTGTTTGGTTTAGTTATATTAACGTCCCGTTTTGAAACAACACGAGGGCTATTTTGGGACGGACCTCGCAATTTTGAACCTCGGTCAGATGACGAGGACGACACCTGAACTGGCACCCCCTCTCCAAACTTCCACGCCACACCAACGGGAGGACGTTTGACCACTACGTTTGATTTAACGTGCAACAGGCCCCATACACGGCGGATCTTCAGTGGAATCGGGTTTCGAGCTTGGAGCCCTCCGGCTTCAAAGCCGAGACCTTACCACTAGGCCACCGAATATGTGTTTGGAAAAATTGCCTTAGAGAACCCAATAATTTGCAAAATATACGGTGAACATGAATTAAGTTTGCATGTTATGTATATCTGAATTCAGG
The DNA here is from genome assembly GCA_013235015.1 of Araneus ventricosus. Lineage (NCBI taxonomy): Eukaryota > Metazoa > Arthropoda > Arachnida > Araneae > Araneidae > Araneus > Araneus ventricosus. The sequence continues at coordinate 4,671,061 of BGPR01000005.1, forward strand.
ATTCTATTGAGAAATATTTAATTTTTTTCTTTATTATTTTTAGGTTTTTTTAATTTAATAAATAAAAAACATTGGAATTGTTATTTGAAAATAATTCTTTAACCAAATCAAACACCAAATTGGTATAAATGGCATATTTTACGCAATGTATCGTAAAATATGATATATAATTTTTTAAACACGGGCCAATTGCCTAGTTGTCGCAGGAATAGGTATACATGAAGTATCGGTAAGTTTAGAGCTTAAAAAGTTTCTCATTAACTCGTAATGTCAACCAAATTAACCATTTTCTTGCCATCATTTTTGTGAGATAATAAACAGAGAGAACTTTGTTAGACTGCTTAACAAGCTTGGAACCATCAAGTCTTCCACTTATTCCAGCATAAACATAGTGAAGAATTTGGAAATATCTCCATTTAACTGTGAATTTTTAGTAATTGAGAGATAAATGAAGAAATGAAAAGTTGAAGATTAATGAAAAAGATGTATTCGTAGGTTAGATTAACTCTCTGACTACTAAGAGTTCTCAAAATCTGAGTACAGTTGTATGCGGAGGTTGGTTTGCTAATTGATCTGTGGAATGGATTCGTCCGTCCCGTTTTCCCTTTTCTTCTACCTACGAGTGGTGGGAGATATGAATGGCAGGCCTTTCATCTCTTATCTCTCCCCTAAGGCTCCCTTTAATGACCACTTTACCAACTACCTTCTCCCCCCTTTCGGAACAGAAACCGGCCGAAATCCGCACCACTAGTATAGAAGTTGCATGGCCGGTTACGGCCGGCTTAGGAGTCAGAGTGTTAACGTCCCGTTTTCAAGCAACACGAGGGCTATTTAGGGACGGACCTCGTAATTTTGAACCTCGGTCAGATGACGAGGACGACACCTGATCTGTCACCCCCTCTCTAAGCTTCCGCGCCACACTAACGGGAGGGCTTTTGCCACTGCGTATGATTTGGCGTGCGGCGGGCTCCATATACGGCGGATCTTCGGTGGAATCGGGTTTCGAACCTGCGACTCTCCGATCTCGAGGTTGAGTCCTTACCACTAAGCCACCGCGGCCCTTAGATGTATTTGGTGTCACCAAAGAAGAATATCAGAAATGTAGAATTTCAATCATAATTTATTTTATCACAAAATTTCTACATCCTTCTTTACGAATGCTTAGACAAAATACTGCGGAATGCATTTTAACTTCGCTGTTTCTCTAATTATTGTGGAACACTAGTGAAATTATAAAGGCAATATCATTTGTGTAACAAAAGAAGCCACGGAAAAGATTTTATCGAATTCCATAAATTCATCAGAATTATTTTGAAAAGTTATGGAGAGATATTTCGCATATTTTATGCCCCAAAGTGTTTGTAAAATTTTAATTCCCAATCTGGAAGCTATAACGCGCATTTTACAGCTTACTAGGCAACTCAGCGAAGTGACATGATACTCAAGGTAGAAAAGATAAACTTCTCTTCTATCGGGAATTCTCGAGTGCTTTAAAGAAGTCGTATTGATGTAACAGTATCCTGGTTTTCAATTCAAGATAGTTAAAATATGAAATAAAGCGTTTTCATTATTAGCGTGAATTTTCAGTATTAAAAATTGTTTTAATCTTCTCAAATTCAAAAACATTATTCAATAACACCCTTTATCTTGAATAAAATGGTTAAATTGAAACCATTATTGCATTGGTGAATATATCCACTTTTGAAAAAAAGTTCAATGAATATTTTAGAAAGAAAAAACGTCAACACAACTTAATTTACTCCAACTAAGTTTTAACTTAGAAAGAAGTACTGAGTTGAAGTTTATTATTTGAATTAAATCCAGTATAAAATTTTATACTAGACACCTGCAACAAATAATGAAGCAGCTCTACTCCATTTGCTTCAATACTTAAGCTTTCAATCTTTTCCTCTAATTACTACACTGTTTCGAAAAAATTAATTATGATATTCCATATCATTTTATTTTATACATTTATATGTTGAGACTTCTTTGAGAAGTATATTTCATTTGTTTTCCACTAGTTTTTATTTCATCATACCTATCATGATATACTCACGTATCGTATCAAATAACATGAAATTAGCTTCATTCTGAATGAAAAATTCCCATAGAAAATTAAGAAAAACAGAAACAGGACACTAATGGGATATTATCTCTTTTGAAACAACAATCTGAAATTAATGGAACATGTGAATCTGATTTCTATTTCTGACACATTAAAATTAACAGTTAAGCATCCGAAGTTCACATTAAAAAACGATTGCAAGTATTGAATCAATGAAAGACACCAGTTCTGAACTTTTTTTTTAAATTCGGGGATCTAATTTCAATATACGCTTCAATCGAGCTTTATTCCTTCTAACAATTTTTGCTGAATTTGGAAGAGGCTTATAAATTTAGATAATTTGTTCTTCTTATTTCAATAATGAAACCTATATTTAAGTTTACCATTTTTAATAATAACAGTGCATATATTTTCTTAATAATGAATTTGTTTAAAATTCTTTATTCTTTTTTGTACTGTACATCGGCATTCAACTTCTGTCATTATTTCTAGTCCCTTAAGAGAGTATGCTTTATAGCTTACGAGCGAGAGGCTTAAGAAATGATTGGTAGGTTAAGAATTCTTAAAAATAACTGATAGAAACAAAACCAGTTTACCTTGCATAGAATTCCAACGCCTACATTCAATAACTTATCTTGGAACCATTTTATATAATAATTAGTTCTAAATGAACCTGGGATCGATGTGAGCCCTGTAAATTTGTTAAATAAAGTTTTAAGAGAGTTGACATTGAAATCTAATCAAGACTCACTGTTCAAATCTACTTCTTAGACGCAACACCTCCAATCAGTTCCCAGAGGAGTAGCAACATTTTAATAAAGAACGAAGTCCATCGATTGGCATCCTTTCAATCCAAAGTCCATCAGGCAAGAAATGATGATACAGCTTCGCAAATCCCGAAACAATAGTGTGTCGCCAAACGACTATCGATGGAGCTACCATCGGAAGAGATTGGAATATGTCAGGGGTTGCAAACAAGGACTTGTGCCTGGGCGTCATTTTGCCAGAGCGTTTGATGGATTATGACGAAGCATCTGTCACTCGATATGTTGAGTCCCTAATGATTCTCTACAAGACTGTCACTGTCGACTCCGTCCTCTATCTCAACATGCCAGCGGACGAGGAGACTAGTTACCCAGGAAATTTTCGCTCAACTGATGAATAAGTTACCGGACTTTAAAGTTTCTTTCTGAATAAGAGAATGCTTCAGTCTACCTGAGCGTAGAGATGATTGGAGATCAAGTGTCTGCTTTGTTTTTGACATGAGCAAGCTTGCGATGAAACGACCCGAAAATCCACAAAAAAATATTCACGTCGAACAGCGATAGGACTTTTATATAGAGGTTCATTTCTTCCGAAGAAATATTTTTTTGCTACTTGTTGAAAACACACTTATTTTGTCATTTTGTTGCGGTAGCTGTCATTTCCTTGTCATTTTTAAAAACGCCGTCTAGTATTTTGGTTGGTTTTAAAGTAAGTGGATTTTTTTAAGTAGAAGAGTTTTTAAAATAAAAGGTTCTGTAAATAATATTTTAAAAAAAGAGAATTTTCTATCTATATTCTGTTTTCCACTCTTTTCTATGTTTTATTTTCGTCATCATTTTCTTTTATTCTTAAATGAAACAAATAACATTACTAAGGCGTTCTATTATTTAATAATCAGAAAATCGGTAGTATAATAATAAAATGCATCAGTGTAATAAAAATCAACTTCGCACAAGTAACTCTGATTTAAAAATTAGCTGAATTGCTTTAAAATGCAAATAATGAAAATGAAGCGAACATTTCTGAAGGTGAAATTAATACGCATATGCTAAAATAAATGAAAATGTATTTTAAATTTTTATAAATTAGACACATAATAATTAAATTTGAGTTAAGTCTTGGATGATATAATAATATTAATGAATGGAAATCAAAACAGATACAAATTAACTATAAGGTATCATTTTTATAGTTAATAGAGTGTAAATTTTAGAACTTTGTTGCAAAAGATCTTGGCATGGTGTTACAGAAGCAATTTTAATCATTTTCGGAATTAGAGTTAATCAAAGTATTTTGAATGCAAGAAAAAAAAATATGGAGCCAAAGGGCACGATTCCTTGTGGCTTTTTTTCCGTATACAGATAGGCATTGACCTATGCGAACATAATTTAATCAAAATGTTTCCGATTGGAATTGTATAAGTCGCCAGTAATTTGCCTTACCAAACATTTGCCATAATGCAGCTGTTTGAAAATACATGAATTTTCCTATGTCTGCTTCTTTTTTCAGCATTCTTACATACAATACATTGTAACCATTTTAACAACAATGTCAATTTCTATTATTTGATTGTTGATATTGCGCTCATCTTTCTCCCATGGAAGTACATTTCGAATTCAGTTGTAATGAAAATCAGTCTTTTCAGTCCAACAACAAAGGTCTTGAACCCAGTGTAAAATCCTCTTTCTGGGAGCAAATGGGTGTAGCTTAAAACTTGTAAGCTTTCTAACATTAGTATTAAACTCGTGAAAACTTGTTTATTCTTATTGCTTCATGAAACTTATAATTAAATTCATGTAGCTTTATATGCGCTAATCAACAAGATACAGGGTGTCGCATAAAGAACTCCCTGATTTCTAAATTAAATAATTCCAGAACGGCGATCGATAGAAGTATGAAACCAATGTTATGTTTATTTTGAAAGCCTTAAAAATCTGATGAAGAAGTTTCTGAATTAGTTACAAATGTTATCAGCAGGTGGCTCTGTACTCTGTAGTCGTAGCACGGAGTCTCAGAAAAAGGCTATAAACGGTCGTTTGCAAGCACATCAAAATCGGTTCAAAATGTGCACCTTTCGCAGCACATACATGGGGCATACCAAGAATGAACTTTTCAGTCAACTTTTGCAGTGTGTCAACTGAAATGATGGCACTAAATGGTAAAAATAAATTTAAAACTTCCAGAATAGAGATCATTGATTTTAACTATTCCACATTTACTGAAACAGGCATGCATTGGCCTACATTTACTCACCTGATTTCACCCCCTGAGACTACTTCTTATGAGGCACTCAAAGCACAATGTTTTTCGCAAAAATCCTGAAACACTGCATGAGCTTGAAGAATTGATTTGTGGACATGTGTCTGCATTTCCGTTGACACACTACAGAGGTTGACCGAAAATTTCATTCTTGGTATGCGCCATCTCTGCTGCGAAAAGTATACATTTTGAATCGATTGTGATATTATTTCAATGATTGCTTGCAAGAGCTGTTTGTGGCCTTTTTCTCAGATTCGTACTACGACAACAGCGTACAGAGCCATCTGCTGATAACACTTTTAACTAATTCTCAAACTTTTGTATTAGATTGTTAGGGCTTTCAATATAAACATATCAAAGGTTTCATTCTTTTATTGATGTCCGTTGCCGAGTTATTTATTTTAAAATTATGGACTCCTTTGTAGGATACCATGTACATATTTTTGGTTCCGGAAAAAAATGCTTGTTTAAAGGTGTGAAGTTGCGAATTTTTGAGAAATACGTATATAGCATGTATTTGATATGCTATGTGCTTCGAGGAGTGGGGGTTAACAAAACTTCCGCTTCTATCATCCGTCATGAAAGGCAGGAAAACAAAATTCCGATCCCTCAGATCGCCGCACCAAAGGTTGCAAAATGTTCTCTTTATTTTTTATTTTATTTGAAGTTTCATCCACATTTTAAGTTGTACACTATTGTAATTCAAAATAAAAATGACTTTTACGTGATGAGAAAATTTCCTTTAGAAACCGTGAACGATTGTTTGCAATCAGCGAAACTAATGTTAGCGCTTTTTGCTAACTTCTCGAAAAAAAAGTCCAACCTTTGCGTTGGAGGGTGCTTTTGCAATGCCATGGGGATTATGAAATGTGCACAAAAATATATTTCCAGTATATGTGAAAATTAAAGTATTGTAGGCAAAAAATTAGTATGCTATCTGAGAGATCCCTACGACTAATAAGAGGCATATAATAACAGCCCACATAAGGGATGAAGAAGTATGGTATAGCATTCAACAGTATAAACCAAAATGGTAAGAGATCTTAACATGCAGAATTTAGGTATTTTTTTCCCAAGAACGAATCATCACGAACCAAAATCAATAGAATCAGAAAAGGTAGGAAAAGTTGTTCCAGTCCTTTTCAGGAAAAAAAAAATGCATTCTAAACAACAAAACTGTAAGTCGGTGTTAAATATTAGGACGTTACGCATGTTAGGTTTATGACCGATTTCAGAAGTCCTCTGCGCGCACACCTGATCGCTTTATTATGTTCTTGAGCATGGCGCAAATTGACTCTTAACGCAAAACTAATGGAACGAGAATAACTAATGCTCCGAAATGAAATTACTACTCTGCCAGTGGAGGGGTAGGAGGAGTTCACGCACCATGTCCTTGCAAAATGAGTTTCACGTGCAAGTGCCTGGCGAGCAATAAAAGCAGCATTCGTGAGAGACCGGCGTCTTACTTTATTACACTTTCCAACAGGATAAAAAAACTGGGAGAGAAACGGTAGTGGCGAAACTTCATTGTTAGCGTGAGAAATGTTTTCCGACCGGAAAATTGGGGATTTATTTAAAATGCGGAGTTTTAATTTAAAGTTTTTTGAGGGTTGGTTATGTTTTACTTTTTTATTTTTTATTGGAGGTTATATGAGAGATGAAGGAAATAAAAATGCTGCAGGGAATTTCTTTTTGGAGAGATTAAGATATAATTTTGGGAATTGGATACAGAAGAGACTGAGAGTTTGGTGTAAGGGGGTTGTGCAGTAGTGTGAAACTTCGAGAAGAAATCCGATTTTATTTCATGAAAAAAGGTAACAATATCCTTAATCGTTGAAAATAATCCTTATAAAATATCAGTAAGTAGCTGGAATCAGTGTATTAACCCCTTAAGGGTCGTGTTTTTTTTTTTTTTTTTGCTATCTAATAAGAAGACCCTTCCTGTTTTGGAAAGGGGCTGTCATTTTCATTCATCTGAGAAGGCATAGAATACTTGAGATGCTTATGGATTCTACGTAATTTTTGTGTCAAATTATGAAGCTAATTAATGATTAAATTTTAGTTTATAAGCATAAAAATGCGATAATTCGATGCACGTCAATATAGCAGGCGAAAGACTTAAGGGGTTGAAGTAAAAGCGAATTTATCCAAGTTTTTTTTTTCTTTTGTTTCTGGATCACATGGATACGAGAATCATTTTCATCGGAAGTCTTCTGTGTATGTGAACCTTATAGTACACATTAACTGCCGTAAAGTTAAGAAATTTCATGATTTCAGGGACACCTTTTTTGTGATAATTAACTGAAAGTAACAAAGTAATTACATATAATGTTTTTTATCTAATTTATGTAAAGAAATTGGTTTCTTAAGTGCGAATCGCCAGTGCATCGGCATCCTTTACAGGCTTTCTTTATTGTTTGGACCGAACGATGCACACGTGATTTGCTCTGACAGGTTCAAACTTATGAATTTATTACAGGCGTACAAACAGTCATCGTGTGTATTCGCTGTTTTATTCAGTACATTAATTTGATTTAATAGATAAGGTTAATACCAGTAATAAGAGAAGATGTATATCTTGCTATAAAAAATATCAGAAGAACATGATAGAAAATGTGTAACATTCAAGACCTTGTCTAACTTTATGTTGACTGAAAGCAACAGAAAGTGGTGATATACAAATATGCGGTGGAAATGTATCCAATGCAAAAATTTATACTGTGTTTGCTGTATTATGCATAATTGCACTTTTCAGTTTATTAATAATTTCAACTTTCCTTCTGCATATCTATCATTTTTTACTAGTTTTTCAATTTCTTAGAAGACAAAATTATGATTTGACTCATTTGGAATGTCATATATACAAAAATAAACATTTAGATACACTGCTATTGTGCTAATCTATTTTCTTAAAATTCTAATACGCCAACAACATAAGTTTACTTAAGATGCGCACACTTCCATTACCACTTCAATCTAATATGAATCACAGGTGAGCTACACAACCTTACAAAAATGCCAGAGCAAAGCAAATATAATTCATATAGCGCATGGAAAAATGTAGTACGAAATGTATTCGATTCAAACAGCGGCAAACAAATTAAAAATGACAAAGAATCTGGTACTCTTGCTCCTTGAGGCAGAAATATGGACAATGGAGTTCCAGCCGTCTAGTGTTATCGCGATTCTTGCTTTTCAATTCGCCACTCTAATGTCAGTTTTCAATAGCCAAAACATAGCTTACACCGCTTAACAGATTTGCCTGAACGTTACTCATATATCAAATTATCATACTTTTGAACTATAAATTAAAAATAATTTATTCATTAATAGATGTTATAATTCGATACAAAATTTAAGTGGTATCCATGAACATCTCAAGTGTGCTTAGAGTTCTTAATTGAATCAAAAGGACAAGAAAGAACATTGGAAAAAAACCATCTCGAATCTATTTACCAACACCATATGCCGATGAATTCCAGATTTGGGGGTACCAGAATAGACACCTTGAACTTTCGCTTATCTGGGCACAAAACTAAGAGTCTTCAATTTACATAATAAACACGTGGACACCAACCATAAAAAAGACCCTTCATATTTCCATTCAGTTTAAACACGCACTTATTTCGTAAAAGTCAAAAGGTCTCCAAACCAAAATTAATAAAATATTTGGGATTCAGATTACATAGCGGATGTATTTAGTATAAAGCGGGACTTTTTTAATTCGAAGTACTTGGTACTTACTTGGGGTCTATTCTGCTTCCCCCGGTTGGGTTGGGTTCCGTTGTTAACGTGCGGAACCCAACCGGGAGTACCAGAATAGACCCCTTAGACTAAACAGTAACGCTCCTAATCCTATAATAGCATATATGTAAAGAATAATTTATACTTATAATGATCCCTTTCATACCAAAAAGTTTCTTTCTTAGTAGGTTCATGTTCCCAGTACCTATAGTTATTGAAGATTCTATTCTACCCGGTAGAAAATTGTAAGAAGTTTTAAACGCCTGGAGCTTCAAATATTGCATTGCCATTACCCATACCACATTGAGACTCTGAGACAACTCCTTGCCGTACAAATAACCATTGAATTAGTCTTTGTTATTTACTATGACATCAAGACAGCAGATGAATTCATAACCATTTTTAACGTAAACGAATATTTAAATTAATGATTTTATGGCCAATAATAATATCAAGTGCTTATAATAGTTTAAAGCGCTTTGTGAACATAAAAAAATTACCATTTCTAATGTAGCTGTCCATCCCAAAGATGACGGCAATGAATGACGCGAATATTAATGCCGAACGCAAATAATGTTAATAATGTTTTAAAGCGTACTAGAAATAAAATGCAGTTTTATTTACTTTATTTTAAATGTGTTTATTTATTAGTATCAGAATTTTCAATACGTAGATTTTAAAAAATAATTTCAGATGGATATAAAAAGAGATAAATAAGAGATTGGCATCAGTAACGTTGATACCAGTTAAGCTTTACATCACGTTTGATATAATATTGCTTTTACTGTCTTATCGAGATGCGTTATAATCTTGCTTTTAAAATTTTAGTTGTTTTGTTTATTGTTGACTCGTGTAAGGCGTTCCATATTCCTCATGAGCCACATCTTTTAACTTCAAACTCTCCCTTAGACGAACGCCATCACATCCATCATCACATAAATGCTGTATCGGAGCAAGACATCCACCAGATGACAAAAGATGAGTTGGAGTTTTTATATTTCAAAATGTACGACAGCGATAACAATGACAAACTGGACGGTTGTGAGATCATGCAGTCTCTCTTTCATTGGCACATCGAAGGACAAGATGGCGTGCACGCAAACATTTCTACAGGAACTATAAGGATATTTAGAAGTGAAGAATTGATTATATTAGTTGATCCAATTCTAGAGTCTCGTGATAAAAACATGGACGGATTTATTTCCTTCTCTGAATACGTTCTAGCAGAAGTTTCAAGAGTTGAACAACGTAATTCGGAAAACGGACAATCAGTGTAAATGACATTTGATGACGAGGACTTCTACAATGCAGACGTTGAACAAAAATTGAACTTCATTTTTTAATGGCACTTTGCATTTTTATTGAAATTTTCTATATAACTTTGAAATGGAGCTTATCTGGTGTTTTTACAATTTTATTAAACTTGACTTGTTTCATGTTAGTAAAGATGGAGTTTTGAAGTCGATTTTTCACTAGCTTACTTTTGTGTTGGAGTATTGAAATGTTTTATAATTGTGTGTCTCCGATGACAATTGCTTAATATTTTCGGAACTTTTATCAGCCAATTGATTAATTTGGATTTCAAACAAGTGAAACCATCGGGTTATGAATTTGAGAGTAAACCGATTGCAAAATGCAATGTTATTTATAAACTATATAATTTAATTTAAAGGCTAAAAAGTAGAAAATATTTGACATTTTAATTCATACACTAATAAGTGTTTTTAAAATACTTATTTTGTTAAGCTTACTTTTTCCCTCCTTTACAGAAGCCGAATAAGTGCCTTTCTATAACTATTAATTTTTTATCTTTGCAGCCATAGCATTCTGTTGGTTATATTGTATCATCTCTCAATTAGTTCAACTTTTAAATTTGGTACTTCGAGTTCTCGAAAACGTCAATTAGTCCTGGATCAGTTTTCCTTTTACTCAAACCCTTTCAGAAAATATAAAGAATAATTCATTTTTTTATTATTAGGTCTTAAAATATAATATGTGGTGGTATATTGTTACTCAACCATTAAAGTTTGTGTAATAACCCTGATTTGTAGAAAAATATTCAAGTGAATGCCCAGCTACATAACGCAAAGGGAAATAAAAATATTAGAAGCTTGGTCAGGAAATGCGCTGGGTTGTCGAAAAAGTCGTTTATATCCCCGTTTTCTTTTTCCAAAAGCCATATTTTTTTACAAATTACTACTTTGTTTGGCGCAGCATGGCCAAATACTGGCCCTTGCGTCATAAACTCCCAAACCAAAAGCTATATATTTTTAAAAGATATATAGATTATATTGCTTGTATTGTTCAATTATAATGGCATTTTCCAGTGAACTTGTAATTCCTTGTTCATGAAACATGGCTTTACCATCACATGATTGAGCATGGCGCTTGTAAATATTGATTCGTTTAGAATAAAATTCTGTGAGTAATGAATTAAGAAATGGAGTTTCAGATTCAGAAAATTAAATTTTTGTTCTTGGGCAGCTATGTTTTAAAATGTCAAAGAGGTGGATAAAAATATACATATATTAACCCCTTGCCATACGATTTTATTTAACCTCTTAATTTAATGCCACCTCCCATTTTGGATATTTTTTATTTCAATCTATTTAAGACTATAGAGAATACTTGAGACATTTAAGCGTGTCCAGGTAATTTTTGTATTAAAATTAATTATTACGTTAACTTGAATACGGATTTAAGTAGCAAAAATTCTGTAATTCGATGCACGTGTCATAGACGTCATTGTACTTTAAGGGATTAAAATAATAGTATTCAGGAAAATTATAATTTAGATTAATTCAGATTCGTTGGATTCTTTTCGCTTATTCGTTTCAGATATCATTTTTAGTACTAAGATGCATGACAAAGCTAACTAAATTGATGAACAGAATTTTAAACAAAACATTGTTTAGATAGTGGTTTTAAAGAGAGTAGAGTTTTTAGAGTGGTTTTATATTGGAGATAAATATCGAGAGTATTTTGCCTAACTCAAGAGTAAACTTGCATAACAGTCAAAATATGAATCCGAAGGTTGTTTCACTGCTTAGAAAGTGTGCAATTCATATATATTTATATTTAAATCATTCTTCACTTCAGCGTTGTGAAGAGAGATTCTGATGTAATATATTGTTTAAGAAGTGATAAAGTTGTTATAAATTTATCACTTGGTATATAATCGAGATTGTTATAAATTTTTGAAAAGTTCGTTTCGCCTAAAAGTATAATGTAGTAAAGACGATTTTAACTAATATAAGCCGACATGTACAACCTGCAATTATGTAACTAACCGTAAACTTAAGATCATCTTTTGCGTTTGTTATCCATGTGTATAGTTTTTATCGAAGAACTATAGATCAATAATTACTTTAAGTCTGAAATAAAATCAATGAAGATAAATCTTTCGATTCAATTCGCACTCTTTCCTTTCAGACATCAGAAATGGTTAACTCTAATTTAAAGATATTACCAAAAAGCTATTCTAAATTGTGATAATTTTGCAAAATTGTTTTGAAAGAATGGATAAAATGTAAAAAACATCGATAAACTAAAATTTAAAACTCCACCAGATACTATATGGGCTAAATTAAACTTCAACTCGCTTGAAAGTATTGATCCCCTCACGTTATTAACACGTTCACGCCGGCGAGCGGTGCTCGCACTAGATGTCCCATCAGGCGGCGCGTACCACCGGTGGCTCGCTTTAGATATCACATCAGGCGGCGCGTACCACCAACAATTTAATTCGTTTAGTAACTAGAAAAAATTTCCATATAGTTGAAAATTAAAATAATGGAAATTTAACTTGAATTAATCGAAAAAGTAGGATACATTTTATTTTAACTCAATATTTTAAAATAAAGAGCATCAATGGTTATCATTCTGTTAAAAAAAATTCTAATTTTTCTAATTTTCACTCTAGTTCAGTGCCGCTTGATAAAGCAAAGCGCTCTTAAAATAGCCGCCAATGGGAGAGAAACATGAATTGCAGCGCCGCTGTGAAAGTGTTAAAGGAAAATAAAATTTCCATTTTTCTAAAATTCCAGAATAATGAAATTCTAATATAACTAATAGCATTTTTAAGCACTTAACTTAAAAGCCCGAGAATACTCGTGCATCGAATAATCGCATTTTTAGTCCTAAAACTAAAATATAATTAGCTTCATAATTTTACACAAAAATTATATAGAATCTATAAACATGTCAAGTATTATATGCCTTCAGGGATGAATGAAAACAGCAGCTCCTTTCCAAACAGAAGGGATCATCTTATTAAATAGCAAAGAAAATGAAACAGTTAAGGGGTTAATAATATATAGCGGTCCAACATCTTTATAAGAAGAGTATATGTTTGCATGATGGGCAATAAATTACTAATGAGCCAGTAGAATTAAATATACTTTTTAACACATCTTAAGGATAAATAGAATAGTAAAACTAAGTTACAGTAAACAGAAGACATTTCATATTATATACTACATAGCTTACACTAATCCACAATTTATAACTCTGATAATCACTGAATATGTATATTACATCATTTGTTATAATTATACACCCACCCTCTACGTGCCTCAGACAAGATTGATATTTCGCTACCTGCCAGCATGCTTTTTGAAATAAAAAGAATGCTCCTCTTGAACTACTGATTTAGAAGAGAAAAAATACGTATAAGGACTGCAACATGCCTCTCCATCCATGCCTAGAAGCAATACTTTGCTAGAATGTTCGACTCGCAGTTGATGAACTCTCTAGAATACTAGAACACTGCACGCCATTTCTCAGACATGCATTTTCCCCTCCTTTTCTTCCTACAGAATCAAAAATATGCGCAATGCAAAAAATAATAGAAAGATATTCAGTAGAAATGCTATGTCTTGGGGACAAAATGACAAGATTCAGATCAGGACTGCTCGAGCGTGAAAGTATACCTTCTAGTAACAGTGTGATAGTTCAAATGCGAGGGAAACTGCTCCAAAACTAAATATAAAATATTACCTATGACAGAGTTTCTAAGTGTTAAAAGAAGAAAATGTCATTTTCTATTTTTTATTGCGTCAAACATTATTTTTAAAAATATCAAATTGATCCAAGTTAAACTGATATTTTATCTTCCCTTATGAAACCAATTCAATATCAGCTTCTATATCTAAAATTACAACCAAAAAGAGAAATTTTATGAGCAATCTTTTAAGGTATTGTAACACATTTTTCAGAAAATCGATAATTATACTTTCTAATTGGCTTTGCACATATTGTCTTGGTGCATTCATTTAAGAAGAATTTAGCAGATTAATAATAAAGTCTCTCTTTATTATTATTTGTGAATATAATTAGCTGGTTCATTAAAATTAATTATCTATTAAATTAACTGAGGAGATTTTCTGTAGAAAAGAAAGCATCACGTTTTTTTACCCTAATCCTTCTCTTTTGCTCTACATCGAAATATGAAATAATTGTGCTTATTCGTAGTTTGAGTACGTACAAATTCGTAGCCCAAAAATTACTTATGGAAGTTATTTTTGGGAATGTATTCCTGATACTTTCAATGTATCGGAATGTACTAGATCTTTATCTAAAATAAGGTTTAGTTTAGCTTAATTTACGTCCCGTTTTGAAGCAACACGAGGGCTATTTTAGGACGGACCTGGTAATTTTGAACCGCTGTCAGATGGCAAGGACGACACTTGAGATGACACCCCCTCTTCAAACTTCCGCACCACACCAGCATTTTGTGTGTGGACTGTCATTGTTAATTAAAATTCGGAATGTAATGTGGTGTTTTGTTTCTTCCCGGACATGGTCAATTTTTATTAGTATATAATTTTCACTCCATATGCTGTTATTGGTATTGCGCCTTAACCGGGTCAACCCTTATAATATATGATCATATATCAGATCAATTAAATACATATGACCTTATATATGATCATATGTATTTAATTTCCATCCAAGATGTGGGGTGTAGTGTGTAAATATGAAGAACAAATTTGAATAAATGCGAGTGGGGCGTCCTGCTGCTGTTGCTGGTCGGTTCTCTTCCCCTCCGGCTCTTTAATGCCGCGGTCTTTTGTAAGTATTTCGGAAACTAATATATATATGCACTTGATTTTTTGCATGTCGGCATTATAACGTCTCAGCTTTGCTCCCATGTAAAAATTTAACTATGTTACAATTCAACTTATTTCCACAGTCAAATAAACATTTTTTAAATATTAATTTTTTTATTAATGAATTTTTTTTCATGACTTAATGTAAAAAAGTAGTGTTCTTTTAGTGAGTGAAGTTTGGAATTTTTTTTGGAAGAAAAAGTTTTGGAAATATATAATACTTTCCGAGATATTGTCAAAAGTTCCTAAAATTCATTTAACATGGGAAACGCCATTTTTAAAAACCCTATAACTCTCGAATTTATCATCACAACTGTATAAAAATTTATGGGGAGGTAAATTTCCTGACGGGGAGTCGAGTCAGAGAAAAAAATTGTTAGGCGTAATGAAAAAATTTCGAGATAGCTGTTAAATAACTATGTTAATTAACTCGGTTAATCAGTTTTTTATCTGAATAAACCCGTCCTCTTGAGCCATTAATATCGACACTAGCGTTGTGAAAATGCGATAATATATACCAGAATTGCAGAGGTGTTCCATTCATTTCGTTGACGACTGTACAATACAGGGGGAAATGATTATTTTTTGTATCGGTAGTTAAAACTTTCGAAAATGGAAAGAATTAAGCCCTGGATCTCAAACATTTAAATCAAATCATTTGATTTTAACTTGACACAGTATGATTCTGTGGAACGAAATTTATAATTAGCAAAAAATCATTGAATTGGATAAAAGGTAAAAAGTATCCTTAAAATCTTAAAATTCATTTTGTATTAAATGTTATTCAAATGAAATCACAATTTAGACTTCATATACTTCTAATTAATGCTATTGACCGGGCAATTTATTCCAATATCTTTGTTTCAAGCTCTCATTGGAAGAAATTAAGGAGAACTGTGGATAGTCCTCGTAATTTTAAGCCGTAGAAGGTGAAGGGACAAGGACATACCGACCTCTAAAATTGAGCTCCAAACCAACAAAACAAAGTTTGAAACTTGATTCGAAATTATACACACCAAGATCATTCGTATGCTGTCCAATAAATGCGCAAACCAAGGTCATAAAATCTCTATTTTACAAAATTTGGACCACGTCAATTTCTTTTACCATTCAAAATATTTCCTGTTTGGAACAATACGCTTGTTCCATCTCCGTTTCCATTGTTTTACATATCACTGGAAGTTCTCAGAAGACAACCTCTAAACTTCAACTGCCTACACGTTCACCATTTCATCATTTCCCCATTGGAATACTCACTTCCACCACATGACAATTTAGCATCCCAGGGACCAGTATGTCAAAGGGGACTAAGCCTGGTGAGTAGGGAGGCTGATCTAGTAAGTGATCTTAAACTTATGGATAATCACTGCTGAATGTGCAGGACTTTGGGAAAATGTTTGCATACAATTTTCCCAACACCAAACGTTTAGTCACAATCGTGTGCACAGATGATTTTCACAAATTCAGTTCATTTATAATCATAAGACCAAATAATCAGCTACCGAAAATCACAATTAACAGCGCGTGTTCAACGTTTTCCTCAGGTCAACGGTTATCCTTTCCTTATCACTGAAATGCTTGATGTATTTGTAAAGATATGTTTTCTTTAATGTATTTCTCCTCGAAGAGTCCTCAACATTTCAGAAATTTCCTGAGTTTTTTCCCAAGATTCACGAAAACTTTGATGTTGAGTCTTTGTTCAAACTGTTCCTTAAGTTTCGATGTCGACCAGAGCAAAAATAAGCATCCACATAAATTACTTTACCCTTAGCTGTTCGCTTCCCTTAACGGTCTGATGGTTACTGGTGCTCCAGTAGATCCCTCGCCAACAGTGCAAATATTACATATGGACAAACATACCCTCAAGGCAACCCTGGAGGCTTTGTCATCTTATATTTTGGGCGGACTACTCACACAAGACCAGTTGTCTTCAGTAAAGGCAGTATTTTAAACCCGTGATCCTCTAACTGAAAATCTGATGTGATGCTAACAGGACAAGACAGCCATTTGACACTCCAGATGTTACTGATAAATATTAATTATAAACCATCTCAAGTTATAAAATATAAGAATACTCCCAATTGCTTTGAAAATAGTAGAAATGAATTAGATAGTATCAAAAGTAAATGATGACTTTCAAAACCAATGATAATTTTAAAGTTCTTCTGCTAAGTCGTTCTAATGTTAGAGTATGGCAAAAAAATAATAATGACTCGTATAACATTCCAGTTTCATAACTTTCACGAGTTTTGAATTTTTCAAGGGATCTGAAATATTGTCTTCAAGTTTGAAGTTTCTTTACGTATTGTACATATACTTGCATTTTTTTCAGGCAAATTATTTCCTTCAGAATGTTCTTGTTGAAACATGTTTTTGTTTTAGGCGTAGTAAGTTATTGCGTGAAAATAGGCATACCAAGCAATACAAGTAGTTAAAAGAGAAAAAGATGTGTATTTACAGATGTACTTTATGCCCAAAAAATTATGAAACAAAGATATAGCAGTTTATGCGTTTCGCAATTTACCTTTTGACCCATCTATGAATCATTATTTATGTTTAGCATGTTCATAATCAAAATTACTACAAATGATTATAGGTAATACCAAAAATTTAAAATTTCCCAAAGAATACAATAACATCGTATTTGTTATTAAAAATGTCACGATTTGAATATGTATATCCGAATATACAGAAAATTTCGCTGAGTAAAAATTGCTACAGAAGGTTTCCCAAAGCTCTGTTCACTATTCATAAAAAATCATATCTTTTAAGCAAGCACTGCTAATACCAAAACTAATCTAAATTAGAAAGCTCATTTTAAGATTTTTATAAATAATTTAAACGTCACATCAAGTATTTAAAGTTTCCTGGCTAAAATGTATATATTTGGCATTTCTATAAACAGTCTTAGGACCTCCAGGTAGTTCTACCCGAAATTTCCAGCTAAAGGCTTCTGAATGAAAATTATTCAGTATTTGTTTAGTCATATTAATTATATAAGAAGCAAAACTAGAGCTGTTTAACGATAGACCTTCTAATTTCCGAATGTGGTCAGGTGACGTGGATGGCATCGGAGACAGCACCCTTCTCGTCTCAAAGCCAACGTTCAACTACAAGACTACCAGGCCCCGAAAATTGCTGGAGAAAGGCTCCGTGAACGTTGTTTAAATTGCATATTAAATAGCAATGATTCTAAATAAACAAATAGCTAATATCGTTTGCAACTTTTTAACTATGTATACTATGTCTCTAGAGCAATTGGATTCATTCTAATTACATAAATTTCCTTCATTGCTGATTATATACCAATTTATAAAACATAATGCATGTTAAATGAATTCTTCGGCAATTCCGTTATAAGTAATTTGAACATCAATAATTCATACAAAATATTTAGATTCTCTAAATGTAAAAGAAATATAGTATATTTGACATTAAATTCTATTCTGAGCATCTTTATCCGAGAGGATAAAGTCTAAGAGTGGAAACTACAGTCGCAGTGTTCTGAAAATTCTGATTACGATACGTAAAAATTAACCTCACACGTTTTAAGTAAACGTGTTAATATGTCTCCTGAATTTCTTCCAGTCCTTCTGAGTCTTCATTCTACGCTTAAACAGCTTCAATGTCGCAATTTCTCTAAATGCTTTGAAGGTCACACTAAGTTTTTAGATTTTTCAAATAAAAAGAAAGTACAATATATTCCACATTACAGTGTACGACTTGAGCATCTCAATCCAAGATTTACAGATAAAGTCTATGAGTGAAAATTATTGGAGGCGAGTTCTGAAAGCACTGTTTATGATACATATAAAGCAATCGCACGCATTCTAAGTAAACAAGTTGCCATCAAGAAAAAGCATCCCGTGGCGTCGCTCGGGGCTTCGTAAAATTGCATCAGGAGAGTGAGATGCGTGAGGGGAATACCATTTCCCTCAATCTAAGCTGTGTTTCTTTAGACTACTTAAGCGCAGGGGACTCCGGGCTAAAAACATAAAATTTAGGTATTCTTGAAGGAAACTTCACCTCGGGTTCCGAAATGGAAAACTTGGGCTCTATTTCGCCCTTTTATTCCCATCTATCAGTTGGAGAGGGGAAAAAAGCGCGATCACACACAGATCCCCGGCGAAAAATACGGAAAATCGAAAAGAGAGCGTAAAAGTTCCGTTGCTGGAGACTACCAGAAGTTGATTTTTACACTTACGCCAGAGACTATGGCTCCGAAGCGAGATTTTGAAAAGACTTCTTTTTTTTATCTGTTCTTTTTCCTACCGAAAAAACTTTTAGTTGTCAGTAAAGAGCCTTTTCCCCCCAGAACTAGTAGCATCAATGGAGTTGATATATAAGTCAAGAAGAATCGAAGTGTGTGTGATAGATTCCTTTCGCAACTATGTTATAATAACTCGTTTAAAAGATGACAAAAACTTATCTAAATGTCAGGCATACATATTTAAAACTTTTTAACACTTTTCATGGACTTTAAGATTGTTTTGGATAGATGAAGAGTGTTCACGTTTAAGATTGTTTTGGATACATGTAGAGTGTTCACTTTTCATGGGTTTTAAGACAGTTTTGAATGCATGTAGTTTTCATTTTTCATGGGCTTTAAGATTGTTTCAAATGCATATAGAGTATTCACGTATTTAACAAGTGGCGATGTTAACTAGTTTATTTAATAAATCGAAAAGCAGTACTGCTGCCCTGAGCTGATTAATTTCCAAAATTCTCGTCGAATCTAATACTTTTCAATTAGATTAGGTTAAAGTGTATGTGGTTCAAACTCTGTCTGTTCAACTAAAACTGTTATCCAATTGAATAAATTTTGCAATTTGAAGTGTGAGATGATGAGGTATAACGCTATGGATTTAGTTCATGCTCAAGTAATACACGTGCGCATGAGCCAATTTAATTATGAAATCCATTGGGGAATTTCAGGAGAAAAAGAGACTTCACATCACTGCACACTGCAAGTCAGCATGCAACTAGATGTTAAATGACACACAAAGTCGAGATTCTTTGCTTTACTCTTACGTCACAAAAATTGACCTCATCTGAGTTTAAATTTTTTAAACTTATACATATGTTTCCGTCTTTGGCCACTGACAAGTCGTATGTTTAACGTAATAATCGCCTTTCGTGTATTTTGTAAAAGGACACATACTTAAAAAGTTAGCTTGAAAACAAATTGAAAATATAAATATTTCATAAATTTCTCACAAATTCTTGGAGTTCATACTAAATATTTCAAATTAAAACGAGATGTAAAAGCTGCTAAGAACCTTTATCAGCAAGGAGATTCTTGTCTTCACCGTATAATGTGAAATTTGAAGATTACTAAATTATTTCTCAGAAGAAATGCATTCCACAGGTACGAAAATGATATTTTTTAGCTTATGAAGCTTAGATAAGGATACGAAAGAATAAGTAGAGAACATAATGTTCAGGAAGTCATTATTAATGAACGGTTAAATTGCAATGATATTACCATACATACAAATAATAAAAGTTTAAAGAATGCGAGACAAATTAATACAGCATCTTCGTACCACATCTTTTTACTTTTCGCCGTAGCTTTGTACCACTTTATTTTATTTTTCCCGCAGCTTTGTACCACTTTATTTTATTTTTCCCCTCAGATTTGTACTTTTGATCAGATCTGTACTTTATTTTTCCCTTCAGATTTGTATTTTTGTAAAAATAAAATAAAGTATTTTATTTTTTCCTGCAGCTTTGTACCACTTTATTTTATTTTTTCTTGCAGCTTTGTATCACTTATTTTATTTTTTGTCACAGCTTTCTACCACTTTATTTTATTTTTGCAGCAGCTTTGTACCACTGCAATGATCATTAAAAACAATATGAACATGAGCAATATTCACTACACAAAAATATCTGCTAGTCATTTCAATCAGCAAAACATAACATTTACATCAAAAGTTAAATTGTCAAATGAAACTGTGAATACATAAAATAGTGAAAAAGATGGTTCCTAAAAAAAAGTTCATGCGGAAATCAAGATTCAAATAAAAGATTTAATATATTTATTTGGTAAAAAATTCTAAATGAGCTTATGAAATTGAAGTTGGTTGTTTGTGAAATTTTATGGCTAACTATTATTTCAGAGGTATGCACAGAGCACTAGCACTTATATTTTGAACAAAAAAAAGATAAAATTCTTCAACGCATTTTCCAAAGTAAAAAAAAAGTTTATTATTTCTTTTATCAAATTGTTTCTGGTTTACCTTCAGTATCTAAGCGAGATACTTTTTTGATTATTATATTTATAAAATAAATTAATATTTTAAGACGGGCATGCGTATTAAAATTTAACTATCATCTATGAAATTACATGGCATAAATTATACAAATCTCCTTTTGTATTCAAATAAGAGATTATAAAGTGATGAAGGGCAACTGTTTCAAATTCTGATATGAATGACACAGTGGTCTGGCTATTCAAGAATATTGCAGGAGTTTGAAAACATTTCAGTTGGTGTGTACTGAATAGAAAAATAATTTGATTTAAAAGAGTATATTTGAGAAAGTTCCTTTTGACTTGACCACAAAGATAAAGCAATTGGCAGTACCGTAGAATTTCTAGAGATCTATACATTATTTCATCAGACAATAAAAGCAATATTTCATAGGAATCAAGGAGTCGCTTGGATATATTCCGAAAAGACGATTGCACGCTAAACGCTTGGAATACCTTTCCAGAAATTTCGTACTTACCATTTAAAATTTTGTTGAATTTCATTTCTTTATAGCACCTTAACTCTATCGATACAATAACGTCCCATACGTCCCTTCAAGCAAAAGACGGCAGTTGTCCGAAACGTCCGAGAATCACTGTGAAATTTCCACCCCCTTTCGTTAAGTGTGATTGATTTCACTCCCCGCAGCGCGCGCTTTCTTCGTTAGAGAGCTAACCCAGATAGGTTTGGGAAATGGAGAGAACGTCTTAGAATTCGGACAGTTCCAGCTGTCATTGTGGGTTTTGATGGGGGAGTGAATTTCCCTTATCTCTGAAAGAGGATCTCGGACGTTCCAGTATTTTGAGGTCCATCTATTCCAATGGTCTTAGGAATCAGAGGGTTAAAATGTTTCTTCTATGTCACTCTTCAGAGGCCGTGATAGCCTATTGGTACGTTGTTGGCGCCGGAGGGTTCTGGGTTCGAAACCCGATTCATCTGAAGATCCGTCTTGTATTGGTCCTGTTGCACGTCAAATCATACGTTGGGGGCCAAATGTTTCTTCGCTGGTGTAGTGCAGGAGTTTGGAGTCTCAGGTGTCGACCTCTTCATCTGATTGCGGTTCAAAAAGTACGACGTCCATCCCAAAATAGTCCTCGTGTTGCTTTAAAACGGAACGTTAATATAACTAAACTAAATCTATGCTCCTCCTAACTCGATATTTCTTTTCTTTTGCTTCAGAAACATCATTATATTGATATACATAAAGATGAATTTTAATTTTTTATGAATTATAAAGCTGTGTTGAACGAGAATAACATAGTATTCCACGAAATTTTCTTAAAATATCTTTAAATGTTTTTTCTGCTCACACTTGAACTAAGTACATGTTTGATTTTCTTTACACACTTGGATTTTCTGATCCTTTGTAGATGGTTATTAAAAATTTACAACCGTAATAAATACCTCATCGTTAAACTTCAAACTGTTTTAATATTTCCAATAATCATTTTAAACTAACTCTTCCATTTATATAAGTTCTAATTTTTTACTTCTAATGAAGTAATGATTATTATAATTGTGTGTATTTGGTTTTACTCAATAGAATCATTCAATTTACCTTAAAAGTAGAATTAACAATAAAAACATCATAAAATAAAATTTCATTTAAAATTGTGATTCAAAATTATTTATATTGAAACGAAATTTTCAAAGTGTATATTCTGAAATATTAAATTTATGTACACTGAATGAAATTGCTGTGCGCAGATCCTATCAAATCTGCAAAAAATAGGCCTATTTAACAGTCTGTTAATTTAACCTTAGAAAGTAATCAAAACTACCATCACTCTAAGCTATCAAATCCCAAACCAAACGACCTGTCAGAAGTCTTGAAACAGTGGAGCATATTCTCCCGTATTATTCACACCAGGGACGTGAATAATGTCATTATAACTCGCATGGCTGCATTTCGAATTCATTACTACTAAGCATCACCTGCGATTGGAAATCATAGGCTTCGGTGCAGCACTTGAATATCGTTCGTGAATCACTCAACATACATCAAATTGCTTTTCCTCGCAGAAATGCATCGATGATATGAATAGTTTTTAATAGCACAGGAAAATACCTGGAAATTTATATCAAATCTCTTTACGTTGATAAGGAATATTTAATACTACATTTAAACCAATCTTCCATGAATGCTAAATCAAACCCTGCCCTAGAATGAGACTTGTTTTTGTAACCATCAGAAATAAATCCAATTCCATACCAAACAATTAATATTTTGCAAAATTCATAACGAATCTCACAATGATTGTAAGTACTTCTGTTGTTGCTGACTTTTATGATTTCGAGCGTGATGCGTAACATACTGTCTCGTAAAAGGCATGAAAAAGAAGATTTGATTCCATGTTGGGAGAAGCATTTCACAATATCTTTAATTCAAATTTGAAAAATAATACTGTGAAATGTTGCTTTTGCTATTTTAGGTAATGGATCTTTAACGTATAACATCACTCCTTTTAAGGATGCATGCATAGACTTCCATTCTAAAATATAGCTTCTAATATGATTAAATCTTCAATTTAATAGCCCATATATTATATATATTTCACAGAAATGGAAAATAAAAATACATATCCCTTTAAGACCGAACACGTACGATCGTGCGGGTTAGACTTTAGCTTATATTTCGGTTCCTGGTTAGTTATATGCAGTAAATGCAGGAAGAAATTATTTTTCTTGTTTCTAGAATTTCTATAGGTCTATTTTTTTCATTGGATGGCAGATATAGTTCGTTTTTGAGTTGTATTCTGCATTTAAACCATTGACTAAAAAATACCCCCGGTCTTAAAGGGATACACTAGAAGAAGTGATCTTGAGAACAGCACAATTATTATACGTTATTGGATAATTTTTCTTAATTTTAGAGTAGTTGATTACTTAATTATAGCATTAAAACTATAATACTATCCATTTTATGTACATTTTCAACAACAAAACAGACCAGAATATATTTAAAATAATCTATTTTTTAAACTTTTGATCAAGAATAGCATATTCAAGTATATTAACTGAAAATCTAAATTACCAAAATTGATATTGTTCACGAGTACTTTAAATCACTCTTAGTCGTTTTATTTTAGAATTATCACATATTTTAGTTACAATCTCATACAATAAATAAAAATTAATATTCAATTTAATACCACTGATCGAACTGTACAGTAAATAAAAAACTTGAATGCAAGACTATTTTAACCTGAGAAATAACAATAATAACTTGGAAAACAAGTTTGAACATTGATGAAACCAAACCAAAGCCATTGCCCGGCTTTGATAAATCGTCCTGTTGAACACTTGACTTTCAACTGTAATGTAGAGACCATGCTATTCGGAACTGTCGAAACAAACGAACAATCTTCTTTTTGCAATTTATATTTCATGCCCGAGAACCAAATTCCATTTTCCCTTGGAATAAGTATCTGCAAACGTTCTCAACAGGGTCTAGCAGAATGGCAGCGGCGGAACTTGGTAAGAAATTATCACTTGCTAACGACCATTTGCACGTTCGGTCACGTTTTCAACTTTGTAATACTGGTCGAAAAATAGAGGAAGAAGCTAACTTACTGAGGCTTCCCTGGCCCATCACCATAAACATGACTTTCGAGCCTGCTTCTGTTACCAAAGAAAGAAAAATGTTGTTCACCAGCTCTAGCCGTGATGCTCGATGTATTTCTTGCGGAAGTCCTCGTTCACCCTCTACTTTGTTTTTGTTCAGTGCAACGAGGAGGGAAGCTTTGGATGAAGGCAATTCTACTTGCTTTTTCTAGTAGCGCTAAATAATGTTTCATGTACTCACACGCAATAAGTTTTTTTTTTATTATTATTGCCCACACCTGCTTACCCAAAGGGTAATAATAAGTTTAAAAGAATATTGAAAATAGAGACATTGAAAATGATCCCAAACTTATTTAACCCTACACTACATAAAGGGTCCTATTTTAAGGATTGCCCTTTCTGCGTTTTTCAATTAAATTTAAATAATTTAATATTTGATACTTAATAAATTTCATTATATATTTTTGATTTGAATAATTTTTGCAATGAAAATTCAGTTGATGTAATTAATTAATAATATTTTTTTATTAAAATTTATTTTTTAAGATAATTTTTCTGCATCACATGCTCTTTTTTTATATAAATTTATAGAAGATTTGCTGAAAAATAGGGAAAATTGTGCAGTGCAGTAAGGATGGCAATTGTTCTAACTGAAGCGAAGCAAATTAATTTAATTTTCAACTTTTTAAACTGGTACTAAAGGAATTTAGGATAAATCCGCTGAAAATAGTTTTGTGCTGGCACGTACTTATTTATTTATTTATCCATATTAAGATGTAGCAAAGAATTGATTTCTTCTATTTTATTTTTTATTTGTTACGTCGAAAGCTTTGCTACTGAGAAAGAAGATTTCACAAGATTTGTATTTAATTATATCTGACCAATCTTGCTTCTGGTAAAGCCAATATATCAGTTAAAGGAGTACTTTCAAGTACCAAGTTTTCTTTCTTTTCCCGTTCATTTTTAATATTTGATTTAAAAAGTTTCAGATATTAAGACAGAATAAAAAATTCATTTTAATTTTCCTTAATTTGATAATTATTATTTGATTAGCTAATTAGCATTTATGATGGATCGAGTTGTAATTACTTGGAAATGAAAATCTGTACAAGATATAATTTTAGCATTATTTCTGATGCTTTAAGCCTGAGTCCAATCATCTCCTTCAAATTTTTAAAAGACAAAACTGTAGACATTCAGATGTATAACAAAATAAAACAGACACCTGCAAAATAAGAGAAAATATTTTTATTTATTGGGGGTTTGACCACACTATGAGATAAATATACGTTGCATGTAGCATGAGACGGGTATACAGAGGTTATGCACAACATTTTAATGTATATGAAGCCATTCTTCATGCATAATAACTTCCAATTCTGGAACAGATACGGGAGGTGGAATTCAAGCGCAGAGTTTTAACCACAAATGTCCTCAGAGATGTTCATAAATGTTCAAATCAGGGGAATGACGCAG
Source organism: Araneus ventricosus (assembly GCA_013235015.1). Taxonomy (NCBI): domain Eukaryota; kingdom Metazoa; phylum Arthropoda; class Arachnida; order Araneae; family Araneidae; genus Araneus; species Araneus ventricosus. Next base: position 4,697,301 of record BGPR01000005.1, read on the forward strand.
CCAGAGTAGACGTTGTATCTCATCATCATGCTCTTCGATCCATGATGTTCTTGACCACACTTCCCAGTGTGAAAAGGAGCGTAGTCGTCTTGAAATAGATGTTACTCTCCAAGAAATAGAGTTTAAACAAAATGATGGGCATTATTTCCCAGAATGCCCCGATAGTGAAAGATTTTTATATTTCCTGCTGCAAAATAACAAGTAAACCTGAAAATGACTGTAAGTATGTATGTTGATATCCTCTGTCCAAAAATCTAAAGAAATCCATGAAAAATTTGAATGTGTGTCGACGGTATATCCTTCACCGAGATAATGACCCAAAACACACGTCAAAGGTTTCCAAAGATTATTTCTGAGGAAACAAAATTAAGATACTGGAGTGGCCACCCCAAAGCCCAGACCCTAATCGCATTTAAAATTTTTGGTCAGTTTTGAATTAGAAATTGCCTTTTGAAGAGATACAATTAAACGTCTTTGAGACGATCAAAGGCGAGTGGCGCAGTATCAACCACGAGACAACGCAGAAACTGGTTGATAGCCTGAATCAAAGACTGAAAGCAGTGATTAAGGGCAAGGAAGATCCAGACAAACATTAAACACAGATAATTTATTTTTTAAAAAAATTGTGTTATTTTTTCATTGTAAGTTTGTGACCGTTCGAATAATTTTGAACAATACATGCTCCCATTCTGGCCTATTCTGTAATAAAATTTGAGTTATTTAAAGCTTTTTCTAATAAATAAGATTAAGTTACTAATAAAATTAATATATTTGAGATGTATATAAATGTATTTGCTATAATATAAATTGTAAAATTTTCACTAGTGTTCTAATAATTTTTAACAACACTGTATCAGTATTTTATCGGAAATTAATATTTATAAAAAGTCTCTAAGACTTGATATCATTTTGAGCTAAAAATTCTTTATCAGGAATAAAAAGCGATATTTCATAGTTAATTCCTGAGAACAAATAGCGTTTCAACTCATTGATTCATGCATCATAGTTTGTTCTTTGAATTTCTTAATATTTTTGTAAACACAAAAGTAAAACAAAATGCTAATGTGAAAAACGTTATCCGTAAAGGCATACGAATTTTAAATTAAGATGGTTTATTTCAGAATATTGTAGTGAATTATCCTCAGTACTGGTAATAAAAGTTTAATATAGTGAATGCAATTTAGTAATAAATTTTACTATACAAGCCATATAGCTTAATCTTATTTATACATTCCTTATGATGCTAGTAGTTTCGTTTAATCAGATTATCATCCCGTTTTGATGCTATAAATAGTCTATTTTGATGTGAATTTCATTATTTTGCACAGTGGCCAAGTGATTAGGACAACAACTGAGATGTCACACCTGTCTTCTAACTTCTACACCACCGGGAAGACGTCTGATTGTAACGGTTTTAGAACTCACCAGGCGGGCGTACACGGTTGATCACCGGTGGAATCGGGTTTCGAGTCTGCGGCTCTCCTGCTTTGAAACCAAACTTCTGCCAACCAGCCACCACGACCTTGCTTGATGCGTATTTAGTGAGCTCTTTGCGGAAGAAAGAGAGGAAAAAAATTTTTTGAACTATTTAATTTCCAGATTTTTAAATACATTAGAACTAATGTGGTAATTCCAAGGGAAGAAAAATATCTAATTATTAAGTATAATGAGACAATTCAAAAAAATTTCAAATTTACAGTAGCAGCTTAAATAATGTTAGAAACAAAAGAAAATTAAAAAATTAAAAAACATTAAAAAAGAAAAATCTAGAAAAAAAATGAAACAGAAGAAGTAATCAACGATGATAACAATACAACTTTTTGCTCGCCAAACGCAGCAGCAGCCAGTGATTGCATCATACATTTTACTACAACTAACCAATCCATCACTAAAGAATTAAACAACAAAAATTCCACAATAATAAAATAGCCAAAATACATAAAGAAAAAACTAGAAAACAAAAGCAAAAACAATCAAAATGGAAAAATTGGAGGAGAATTCCAATGGCGGACTTTATCAAAGAGCCACCCACCATAGGAGTTCTAATTTCGACAAATTTTCTGTCAAGGGCAAGACTTACAAAGTCAAAAAAATATACCCTCTGTGGCTCTGAATCTGTCCAATTGAAATATAAAAAATAATCCCTTTGAGAAGAACAAAAAGAAACAAGCATAATAAAGAAACAAGCATAATAAAAACCTTTAAAACATATCCAGTAGAAAACTTGAGAATGTAAAAAATAATTCATCCTCAGCCGAGTTAGATGCAGTAATAGGACGCCGACTGAAAACGTGAAACAAAGGTTAAAAAATATTAGAGGCTAACACACCTAGCTCCATCTATGAAGAAAAATTTGAACCAATAATACGAGAGCAAAGGTGTAAAAAATGTATTGGAGGCTAGCACACCTAGCTCCATCTATTAGGAAAAAATTCCAACCAATATTCAGAAGTAAAAAAACTGTTCAAACTTTTTTAAATAAGCTATTAGTATTAAAGAAATTATTTGGGTAGCCGTTATCTTTTATAATATCTATTAAATTATCTTGAGCTTCAACAAAAGTTGAGTGTTTATTACAAATGTTTTTTATTCTATTAATTTGAGAAAAAATGGAATTTCTTATAATTCTAAAGTGAAGGTTAGTCTGAAAATCACGAAGTGTTATAGCTTTAAAATTAAATTCCCTTCTTTTATCGTCTAATCCAATAGAGACTCCTGAATTCAAAATTTCAATTTCCAGATCCAAAAAATTGCATTTGTTTAATTCGTTATTAGTTTTGTTTAATTTAATCTCTTCTGGGTAGCAGTTATAAATAGAGTTAAGACTGTTATGATTAAACCCTAAAAGGTCATCAATGTAACAATTACCATATATAATTTAATTTTCTTCTGTTTCATATTTTTCTAGTTTTTTTCTTTTGTAATGTTTTTTTAATTTCTTAATTTTCTATTGTTTTTAACATTATTTAATTTTCTATTTTTTGTTTTTGTATTTATTAGAATATGCTGCATATGCGCCATTCTATATAATACAAAGGGTTTATTTAATTTTTAATTAATTCAATTAAATTTTTTTAATAATCTGTTAAATTTCATTAGTTGTAACTGTTACAGTAGCAGCATAGCATTGATTTGTCTTTCAATGAACTGCAGAATTTCACTACCCGAAATAGGATGTGAAACTTTTTTGCACTTCTATTTTAATCGATTCATCTATCAGTTTTTTTTAAATAAATAAATGATCCAAGGAAATGACATAACCTGAAATCGTCCAATTTCCTCCATTATCTTAAACATATAGACTACCATAGCTAAAAAACTTTAAATAAGCATTGAAAATTGTTGTTTGCATTGTTCCATATTAACAACAGAAACAAATGTCATTATTTTAAAAATAGATGTAAACTCTTTTCACTGAGAAAAGACTATGAAATGTGAAACTTCAAAAGAGTTTGAGTCAATAATTAGAACTGAATCAAGAGTAAGGGTTGCTACGAGTTTTGAATAACAATAATTTGTTGCACATGCTATAAAAATAGCATTACTATAAAAAGTTCTAATCAGATTTTGTACTGCATTCGGAAAATCTTGTTGAAAGCAGATTCTTACTCTTTGCTGTCCTATTTTAGTTTGAAGGAAAGAAAGTCTTATTTAGTTAATTGCTACTTGCTTAATGTCTCGTTTTCTTTTCACAGCATTTGAATGTTCACAAAAGCAGACTTTGAAAGCGCTGCGCAAGGAAATTAGCGACTTTCCACATACATTTTTACATCTGTGCCTGACATCATTTTTGACAGGAGAAAATTAATGCTTTTTGTTGAAAGTTGAAATATTCTCCAACCTTATTTGGAAAAGATCTTTTTAGATAGATATTCGACATTAAGAGACCTTGGTCATTTTCCTGTACATACAGTATTAATTATGATAAGCTGAATGCATTATTAGATTAATTAAACGAAATGTTATTGCTTAGTAGCAATACGAAATGAACAATTGTAAATATTTAAATTTCATCGAATTTGTAATAATTATGATAGCTTTACGAACATTTTTCACATTATTTAACATGAAAAGCAAACTCAGAACTTTGATTATTAGTTTATAGTTTTGCAATACTTTGCGACGAATTCTTATTCTACAATGAAGCAAAAGTTTTGCCCTTGATAGTTAGTCTTGGTTGCTGAATTGCTGATGAAACTTTTTGTTTCCCGCGGATTGAGCCAGCCTCAACAAATAACTTACACGCCGAAATTTGTTTATCCACATACTCTCCGAATGAAACTCCAAAGAACTGAATTACAATTATATAGTTGATGAAAATAGATTCACATCTTGATGGTTACTACAATCTAGGGGCTGTGCTGGACTAGTGGTAAGCTCTCTGCTTTGAATCGAAAGGTTTCGGGTTCGAAGTCCAATTTTACGAAAGATCTGCCGTTTATGTGGACCTTGTAGGACATCGATGGTCAAATTCCCTCCCGTTGGTCTGAGGCTTAAATTTGGAGAAGGGGGGCTCAAGTGTTGTCCTCGTCATCTGACAATGTTTCAAAATTACGAAGTCAAGACCAAAATATTCCTCGCTCTGGGAAAAAATGGGACTTAAATTTAGTTAATCTACACTTCCTGGTCCACATAACTCCCATAATAATCCCAACATGGTCTCAACTAAAGCTGTCGCCATTGCATTTTCTTTCTGATATTGAATGAGTAATGTGTTCTTCATCTAAGAGATTATATAATATACTGAAACTCCAACATTAATTTGCGTATATGGTGTATTAGAGCAGATCAGGGCAGTAATTAATGCATGGACAAGAGAAAGTTGAAAATATGTCATAATTGATCCCTTCTCTTGAGGATGAACTTGCTTAAAAAGCAGTAATATTTTGTCTGAACTGTTGAAACTATTTTTGACAATGATATTTAATATTATTTCATTTATTCGTCTGTCTTTGTCATGTATTTTCTCCCGCATTCCGGATTTCAGGTTTTCCGATTTTCAAGCTCCATGCTGAAGTTTGATTTTCAAGATTTGAAAAACAGGTTCTTATATTTTGGTATAAATGACTTCATCTATTTGAAAAAGTTCTAGAAATTTTAAACTTTAGAAATATTTTAATGTTTCTATATTTGGAAATCTCTCTATATTCGAGACATTCGATAAACAATGAAAAATTCATGCCTTTCTTGGATTAGAAACTTTTAAGCGATTAACTGTGATTTAATTTGAGTGTAAATCGAATTAGTTTAATTTTCTACTCATGTGTTCTTAGTTAAAATTCTAATGAATATTTTATGCTGACGTGTCTTGAAAATTCAAAATTTCATCAAATAATCTGAAAATATTTTGGATACGTGCGGCAGAATTGCTTATTTCCGACTTTGAACTGATTATTGCATTGACAACCAATGTTTTCTTAATAATTTATAAGATACATGAACCTTAAACTGACCTTTGAAACTCTCCTTATGACCTTATGCCATTTTCGGCCTGCTGAACGTTACATCTGACGCCGAAGATTAAACGTCCTCCTGCATTTGAGTCGCGAAAGTTTGGAGAGTGGGGTGCTGACTTAGATATGGTTCTTGTCATCTCACCACTGTTCAGTTTAGAACGTCCTCTCAAAATCACTCACATGTTGTATCGAAACGGGACATTTTATAACATAACTAAACTAAACTGTGATAAATTAGTCACGGATGTTGTTCTAGCATTACGAACTTTTAATCATGATGAAAGATTTTCAGTTAGCTCATATCAGCATTTTTATACAAATATCATTTGAAGACACTAATGCAGTGGCATCCACGGGATAAGAATGCGAATTTTCTTGAAGAATAAGGATTTTCTTTAATTTTAAGGATTCTTGTTATTAAACAAATGCTCATTAATGACTAGAAAAAGAAAACTTTTTCATTGTGGGAAGCTATTCCTTTATAATAACCAAAGAGTTTAGAAAACCAAAGAGTTTAGAGACTAGCTCTTTCTTCTTTTCGTATTAAATCATTTTTGAATAATAAATTTTCTTCGGCAAGCAAATTGACCAATTCTCAAACGTTATTTACTTCTATAGAAAGACAACCTCATTCACGTCCTTTTCCCATAGGGCTTGTTCTTATTCCAGGAGAAATTGAATGTCGCCAGCTTAACCTATCATGCCAAGCAGATAAAGATTCATTATATGAATATCTTATCTTGCGTATCTTCTTTCCCTCTGAGATCTTCTATGATTTTCGCGTTCTTCACCTTCTGTTCATTCATCTTCAATATCTTTTTGACTTGTTCAAGTTATCAGGCTGCTCAAGTATCCTCTTTTTTTCTAATTAGTTAAAGGTTTTATTTCATGTGTTTTACTTACTGCTCCTACTCAAACAGACACTGACTTGCGTTTCTTAAAAACGGTTGCAAATGTGGTAGTTGTTCTAATCCCAATTGGCAACACATATGCTATATGGAACTTTAGGCTAGATATGCTTAATCATCAACAAGGATTCATGATGAACGAAAAGTTTGGCATGTTCTATTGGTCAAAGGGATCTTGAAGCCTATAGGTATCACATGAGGTGACAATTTTATTTAGCTCCAATATATGAGTGGTAAGTTTCCTTCCTGAAAATCTTTCAGGGGAAACTGACCCATGTTGGTGTTTCGCTTGGAACAAAATCGGGATAATCTCTAGGAGCCAGTCTGACTATAGGGAGCAATTCGTTGCTAAAGATTAAGTAGTTTTTAAATAATGACTGCTACGATCACAGGTATACGATATAACCCATAATATAAATTTTTTCTCTAATCCACATTCCTCACCCATGTCATTCCTTAACTCACTGGTGATATGGTTGTTGATGTTCATTCTTTTATCAACAAAATCACAATCTCTCCTAAACGAGCAGATCTAGGCATTTCCATAATGCTGACTGCTACTTGATTCGACTTAGTCATGTCATTTTCTTTTTGTAATAACACAACTAAATTCTTTACAGATGAAACTGAATTAGAATAAACTTCAACATTACAATAGCCATTCATCGGAAAGTTAAATTATAAAAATTTATAATATTGAGCTTAAGAATGTTGCAAAGAAAGATAAACCCTTGCTTTTCGATCCGCAGCACAAAGAATTAAAACACCAATCTATGACGTACAAATTCTTAAAAACTAGTCTAGAAGAATCAACTTCGAGGATGCATAACATGGTTAGTATATATGTTCCAAGAATAAAACACAATTAATTAATAGAATATGAGGAAACTAGTACTTTCGACGACCTGCTGATTATTTCAGCTCGATAGTATTATATTAATTACATTACAAAACCAGAATTTTTGTTTCTAGAATCCTGAGGCTTCTTTTCAGTTTGGTTGCATGAAGGCGAATTGTATTTTTCAAGGAAAATACATATAAAAAGGTCGCATTATAGCTATGAACGTTACAGTCACAAGACAAGCATAAACACCTAAAAGACACGGGAAACGAAACGAAGCAGGGTTAATAAACTAAATAGCAATCAAATTAAAGGAATAACAGAATAAATGGAAAAGCTTTAAATGACAGGACTTGTATGTCAGTTTCGTTCAAAAATATTCGTACTCTACTATGTTTCTCAACAAGAAGGTTTGTTCTCATCGTTCGTGATGAAGTTTTTAACCTCTATAGCTTATTCTGTAGCTTATGAGCTTTAAAATCTCATTAAAAGGTTAGAGGACATTTTGCAGAATAGTGCATTGGATCGCCTCTCCAGAAGTGCACTAATCATGCGTTCGAAGATTGAAGCAAAGTTATGTATTGAAAGGACCGCTTCCGGAAAGTTTACAAGTAATTTTAGGAGTTAATATATTAAATATTAGAATAGTATGTTTATTGCTACCTGCTTTTTTGAACGATGGATGATGCTGTGTAAGAAAACTATTTAAGTTTATGTACCACATTAATTTTATGTCCATTCTTCCAGCATTTAATATTTTAGAAGTCTAATATAAATAATGTATTGAGTTGAAAGCTTTATATTTAGAAATATTCTACTTTCTTCATTTTAACTTAATCATTTCTTTATATTTAATATGAATCTTCAATAAAAATATAATCTCTAACAAACTCTATGTTTTGTAAGTTATGGAATTTTTTTGAGGATTGATGCACCTAACTTTTCAGTAACATGCATTGATGAACGGGAAGTAATAATCTAATATATTGTTACGAAACTGTAACGCCGTTACCCTGCCATGTTAGTTTCATGGCAAGGAAAAGAGATTTACAGAAATTTGCATTGTGCACCAAGCCAATGACCACCGACCTTGGCGACAAAGGGACGGTTCTAGAAAAATGCAAGAATTGTTATCTTATTTCTCTTAGGAACCGAGATATGGAAATTTTTCTAGAGAATTACACGTGACGGCAATCCTTCTCGGAAAGCAATATAAGCCCGAGGTGTTTTGTTTGCAGTGTCAGTTAGTCAGCTGCTATACTCTAAAGGATATTGATAGTGCTGCGTGTGTTGTTAATTTGTATAGGTGCTGTTTTTGTTTTTACTTGTGCTACCTGTTTTTTGGAATATTCGTGGAATAAAGCGTCTTTGTCCATTATCCAGCTTGTTGGATTACATTCACCGTACACCCACTGGACGATTTCCGTAACAATATTCTTGAAACTGATTTTTTTTCAATCCATGGTCATCTGACCTAAAGGCCGTATTTTTTAGTAATGGCATATTACTTTATACACAAAAAATAATTGTAGATACACTTTTACACACTTCTATTTAACTTAAATTGTTTCATGTTTGTAAAGATTAAAATTTGTAATCGTTTTTCACTCCCTTCCTGATGCTCTAGAGTTTTAAAGCTTTGTACAATTGTGTGCTCCGTGACAATACCTATTTAAACAATTTCAGAACTTTATCATCAGTTAATGGAAAAATTTGATTAAATTTTGTTTCCATACAGATGGCGCCACCTAGTAGTGAAATTCAGAAATATTGATTGCATGGTTCCGCAATATTTATAATAATGAATTATAAATAAAGGACTTAAAATAAGAAAATAATTAAAACATCAAAACATTCTAATTTTTGTACACTTATAAAAATGTGTTTCTAATAACTATTTTTATTAAATTTACTGAACTTCAGATTTCTTCATAATTCTCTATGCAAATATAGCATTAAAGCTGGTTTCCTTTACCTTTTGCAATAATTTTGAAACTCAGGCATCATAATTAATTAATTCCATCCTTGTCATTTAATTACAATGATCCATTCTAATATCTAGATCATGTTGCCATCTAGCCCCCATGAAAACCTCTCCAGCCCAAATTAAAAGAAAAAATGCATATAGAAACAAATCTTTCACGTCAGGCCAAATGACAACACATGCAGAATAATGCTGTGTAGGGATAATTTCCCGCCGGTTCGTGATAGCCAGGTTGGGTTAAGGAGAGCGCTTCATGCACTTTCAAGCGCGATCAGACCTAACTGGCAGATTCAATGTCAGTGGCAACTATCGAAGCAAGTAGGAGGAATATTAATACGAGGTTAGAGGGATGGTAGCTCTCCACTTTCGATATTTTTCAGTCACCTTATGGTACATACCTACTGGTGCAATCTATATGCCGTACATGTCCGACAAAGGGTAAAACACAAACCATAGCGAGGGCGAGATTTTCAAAGTAGATGGCGCTACTCTAACTTCGAATTCAGCTCTTTAAATCAATATAGCATATGAGACATTTTTCCAATCAGAATAAAACCACCATGTTATTATATAGGGAAACATTCAACTTCGAAATATTGTACCTACATTTCACATTTGTGTTACTGTTTATCTGTAAGAAACATAATATGGGTTATGGCAGGGGTTAGAAATACCGCAGTCCATAAGAATATTACATTATAAAAATCCAGGGGTTTTCTGTGCCTGTCTTTGCTCGAAGCTCTTGCTTGAATGGCTGTTTGTCTTCCGGCCTACCAACTGGCTGGTCGAAATAATATTCTAAACTCTTTCAGTGCGGAGTTTATGCAAGGATTCTTAATCTAGATCTCCAACACAGATTTCCGACTTATAGCTCCGTATAAGAAGAGTTCAGAAGCCTCACTTAAAAAAGCAGCTAAGAGAAAGAAGAAGATTCTAAAAACTCAAGTGATATAAATAAGAAGAAAAATCTAGAAGAATGAAGGTCTCGAGGGGCCATAATCTGCTGAATCTCCCAGATCATTTCATTCTTCAATTTTCTTATATTTGGTTCATCCAAGTGATGAGGCGACATTGCAAGAAATTAGACAATTATAAGTGTTACATTTATAAGGTGTGCCCAAATGAAAAGAAGACTACAGTTATATGTAAATAACATTTAATAACAATATTCTAATTACAGTTCATGTGGAAAAGTACAACTATAAATAATTCCCATTGACATTGATACACTGATCCCAGCGCGTAGGAGGGGAGGGGATGGCTTCAGTGTAGAAACTGCTGGGTCAGGCAAACCCCCATTCTTGCAATCTTCTGATTCTCTGAGAGATGCTTGGGCACCCACTGTGCACAAACTTTGCCATAACCAAGACTTTTGTGGATTATATGATGTACAGTTCCTTTGCTTATTAACAGTTCACCAGCAATTTCACGTATGGTGATTCGACGATTCTCCCGTATGAGCTCATATACAGCAGAAATCGTGGCATTGTTGGTCACAACGTGCGCCTCTGGCAAGTCTTTGATGTTTACGCGTCCCGCCTCATAACGCTGACACCATCGGTATATGGTGCACCGTGCAAGACACTGCTCTCCGTATACCTCTTTCGTCCTGCGATAAATTTGTGAAGCATGCTCCCATTCTGTGCGAAGAAATGGGATAACTGCTCTTTGTGCTGATCTGGAGGAATCTATCATGTAACGAACTGCGGAAACAACTCTCCAGAAATGAGGATATTGATGCGAGGCCGTTAACTACGCAGGTGCAACTGGGAATATCACCACGCCATCTATCGGCTAGCACATTAAGTCACTGAGATTTGATACAACGCCGATATAACTAAGGTCTCCTTTTCATTTGGGCACACCTTATATGTAGAAAGAATTGATGTGATTAAATTTCCTTCACAACCATAGTAAAATATTTTATTTTACACACAGTAAAATATTTTATATTGCCGTTGACATAGACAATGAATTTTTTTCCATAAAGCAGAAAGGTGTATTTCAAATACACCTACTTTTGCATGTATAAATATACATATTCTTATCATATTCTTTATGCATTGTTAAAGGAGTGTGACCCCGGATCTTTAATTTACATCAATCAGTTCTATTCCGATAAAAAGACAAATTTCAGTATTAGAAATGATATTTTTTAAATATATTTCAAAAATCTTTCTTTGGACTTTTATGTCCTTATTGAAGGAAAACGGCCAATATTGGCTTCTTCGTGTCATCAATTTTAAAGCGATTATAAAAGCACAAAGATTTATAGACAATTGCGGTCTAATTTGTTTCACTTGTCCAGTAGCTTTTTTATAAAAAAAACTATCAGTAGTTTTTTCAGCACTTCAGTGTTGGTAATTAGGAAAATTGCATTTTAAAAGCCGCAGTATCAATTTTACTGTGTCATTATTGGACACCTGTGAATCTTCAGATAGGAAAAGAAAAGTAATGTTCCTTTCTTAAAAATATTTGAAAATATAAAAAATGGATAATTTGATTTTCTTTAGATGTTATTTCTTTCGTTTTTCTTTTCGTTTTATTAATTTTCGAAAGAGAAATATTTTTTCATTCTTTCAAATACTTTGATTTGCTGCTTCAGAACATAAGAGGGATTAAAATAAAATATTCCAAAATATGAATGAAAATAATAATTAAATTTATAAGATTAAGTTAAGACTGAATAGCAGTGTTTGTATCAAGTCAAAATTTATAATAAAATATTAACAATAGCATTAGTCTTAAATTTTATTTTAACTGTTTTTAAAGAAAGAGAATATAAACAATTAACCAAATAATCATTTTATTGCTTTCTCTGAAAAGTCTTGATGAATTCATATTGTAACAATAAATTTGATGGAAATAAAAGAGCTTTATGTTTTTAAATATCGTAAATGTTATATAGCAGCATATGACAAGACTTAAAACTTAAGGTTCTTATCTGATCTTGCACCTTGGGAATTCTCGAAAAATTGATCTTATACCATGTTTGCACTTTCTACACATCACAACTAATTGATCATCAGTCCGAAAACAATTTGCAGAATTGACTTTTCAGTTTAATGTTTGAATAGATTCTGTCTGAACATTCACTGGCTATTCATCTGACATTTCTCGAACGAAATTATCTAGCTCTGTTAACTTCTTGAAGTGAAACACTAGTAATACGTTTTCCCCTGTAGTTCGACTTTGCAAAGGAATGGCTCAACGTGACATTATTCATAAATAAAGAGTTTTTCTTTAAGCTTATAATGACCTGGACGATTTCAGAAGTTAGGCATGAGTTCCTTTTCTAAGACACTGTGAGTTGCTTTGTTCGAAACATATTCAGCAATATATTCATCACTAAACCTGTTCTTATCTGATATTTTTACAAGTTTAGTCTGGGAATTCTAACACAATAGCTAAGATTTTTCAATGTATCTCAGACAGTTCTTACCGATATTTAGATTATTTATGGACCAAAAATTAAAAATTCATTTTACTTGAAATACATCAATCATATCGGCCAGACCATATCAAAAGTAATTACACAAGTGCTTAAAATTTTAAGGTTATAACTTTGATGTACATAAAACCACAGATTTTGCATAGCAGTTTTTCCAAAAAATAATAATAAAATAAAATTATACAAAAAGATATAAAATTTTCATTTGCTATTTTCTTTTTTTTTAATTTGAGATACATACACATTAAAGGAAACCCCGCCCAAGCACTAAGCCATACGAATAAATCTGATTGACCGCACCGCCACAAATAAAAATGCAGGTACTGTGAACGACGCAAAACAGACCCCATTCCGAGCATTTCATGCGCAGAACCCTCGCAAGGAAGTACATACCGTCATTGACGATAAGACCATTAACCAGTCAACACCACCATTTTATGTACGCCAAGGAAACCAAGAAACTGTTTCCTTATACGGTGACTTCTCATCCTCATAATTCGAGGATGTCCTACAGTGGATACCATGAAATATAAATTGTGGTGTATCTTAAGGTGTCGTTCTATTTTCACCCCAACTTTTTAATAAACTGAAAAATTAAATAATTTCAAATTTGAACGCAATATGAAGAAATATACGCGTTTAATTCTTTCTGAAGTAAAGTTTTTAAATTCAGGCAAAATTTAATTCCGTGTATCTCATAAGATTATAGAAGAGAAGAAATAATTATTCCATTCTGTAGAATACACAGGCGGAAATCATAAATCTACGTCTCGAATCGCAATCTTTCCTTAGAAAATTAAATAAGTACTGAATCCCTTATTTTGAATTTATTCATTACCATTACTTGAAATCGGGTTTTTCTTTCGTACCTTTCTCGAAATTTTAACTTCAATTTTTCTTTCTAATTTCAAACCAAGAAACGCACTTCATTTTGCGAGCAAGAAAAAAAATTGAATTCCATTGTGGATTGGGAATAATTCTATACCTTGGAGAGCACTTTTGCTCCCAATTAAATTTCAATTCTCTTTCAGGAATCGGAGCATGACTAATCTCCGAGAAAACCCAAGTTTATTTTTCATCCCCGACTGAAGATGTCTTTTCCCAGACATCACGTCCTTTTCTTTTAAAAATATCACTTCATTTCTCTCTACTATATATCCAGAAACAATGAAAAACAACTTCCACATATTTTTTCACTTAAGAAATAGACAAGCTACTGCGATCTATCAGCTCTAAAAAACGAGTTCAGTCTCCTGTGCTTTCAGGTACAAAAATGAGACCAATGGAACTGGGGTAAGGATAAGCCCTTTGTTTTCTATTTGGTTATTTCGTTTCTTTTTCTTTTTGCATTTGCTTGTTTGGTTTATCCATACTGTCACTGTAATCGGATCGATTTTCTTTAACCGGGTTATTTTCTATTTGAAGACCGCCTTTTACCAGATTTTTGCTTTTCTTTTTCGGTTTTTATTAGTTTGTCTCAAGTTAAGCTGTGTACCAAATAACCCTAGAGATTAGGAATGTTACGTAAAGATGAATCTTACGTTTACTGTTGTCTTCTGGGAAACAGTAGTAATATTCTCTTTTTATTGCTCTTTCTTCCCTTATCTAGATTAAAACTTTTATAGGAAGTACTAATTTGAGATGTTCACTGTTTTGAGATGGTTGGGATTATTTTTTTATAAACCATGGGCTTGGGAACTTTCTGTACTGATAACACAATTAGTGCGCTCAATAAAAAAAATGGTAATAAACGTACACAATTGATTTGAATATTAGGATATGATTTTAATTGTTTTATGTCACCATATACGCATAAATAGAAACAATCTTAAACGTAAATTAAAAATGAAACATTGATCTTTATTATGTTGAAGCTGTGTATCAAAACACCCAAAAAATTAGGAATGTTATGTCAGGATGAAACTTACGTTTTCTCTTGTTTTCTGGGGAACAGAAGTAATATACTCTTATCTAGATTAAGAATTTTATGGGAAGTACTAATTTGAGATGTTCACTGTTTTGAAATAGTTGGGATTATTTTTATAAAACATGGGCTTGGGAACTTTCTGAACTGATAACACAATTAGTGAATTCAATAATGAGATGATACAAAATGCACAAATTTGATGTGAATATTAGAAAGATATGATTTGTATTGTTTTACGTCGCCATATTTATATAAATCGAGAGAAAATGTTGATCGTAAATTGAAAATGAAACATGAATTTTTATTCAGTTCGTAGATAAATGAAATCTTCTGCATTGATAGTAAAATTCGCGAGTTCAATAAAGAGATACTAAATACTGTACAAGATTTAAATGAATAACAGAAGGATACTATCTGAATTGTTTATTCTCGTTTTAATGCTTTGTCACCAAGCTGATAGAAAACTTTAGTCAGAAATCAAAACTTGATTTTCATTTATGTTTCTATTAAGTGAAGTAATAATATGCCTGAAATAAGAAGTAAAATAAACTATTATATAAATTCTTATATTTTTCATTCTCAGTTTTAAATAAATAATAAAGCATGAATTCAAATGATTTCAAAGTGTTGCAGTAGTAAACAATTTACTATCGCTAAATACTGACCAAAACGTTTTAAAAGGAATTCATGAGTTATATTAATTCAAATTCTCTAGGGCGAAATTATGTTACTTTTTAAAAATTATTCAAGCAATGCTTTGCTACTTTCTTTTTTTGCAGAGTAAATAACCACACAATGTCATTTAAAATTTAATATCTTATGAACTTAAAAGTTATATATCTTTTCTCTGATATTATTTGATTCTTCTAGGGTATGTCAACCGGTTTTGATAATGATTAAAAATACAACTAAAAATTATTTCCTCCGGACACTATATTAAAATTATTCTATAGAATGTTTATCGACGTCAGGTGTAAGTGCTGTAGTTGAAAGGTTATCATGATTACGACGTTAATTTTACAACCTTTCTTTCTGTTGCCACTGTAAACTCCATTTTTAAACACTTTTATTTAGCTTCATTTGTTTCTTGTTTGTAAAGATGGAATTGTGTATTCAATTTTTCATGCAGTTTCTGATGTGATGAAATTTTGCACATTTTTGTGTTTTTGATGGCAATACAAAATTTTAATATTTTTAGAACTGAATTAACAGTTAATCGGTAACTTCAATTAAATTTTGATTCTAAACAAGTAGTGCCATTATCTGGCCGTGAATACGAGAGAAATTGTTTTTAAAATATTTAAAATATTGAGTTATAATTTATGAAACTAAAAAATAAAAAACAATGAAAATAAAAAAAGAGTTTGCTTTTTGTACGCTAATAACAATGGGTTTTGAAATCTTTTTCATTCAGGTTATTTATATTCAATTGATTCAAAAATAGTACTCCAATCAACGGCCACCGCTTCCTCGAGGTGGACAATGAAATGTTCTAAAATAGTCGTAGATAAGCTTTCAAAACTCGATTAGTTTTGGTCGCAGAAGAGTGGAACATTTTGTTTAAAATTTTACTGTGCCAAAAATATTTTAATAAATATGACTGATAGCACCGAGGGAATGTATAAGAATTTTTGCCAGTTATTTTTAATTATTATACATATAGACGCAAACAGCACAAAATACGATTATTTACATCTGTACTCTAATTTATATTTTGTCTAAAATACTTATTGTATTAATTACTTATTTGTTATTATTACTTATTGTATTAATTACTTATTTATAATCATTACTTATTTATTGATATTACTTATTGTATTAATTACTTATTTATAATCATTACTTATAGCATTAATTACTTATTTATAATCATTACTTATTTATTGATATTACTTATTTATAATCATTACTTATTTATTGATATTACTTATTGTATTAATACTTGTTGTATATTATTAGTAATAAAAAATTTTTATCTATAAACGTTGTTTCTTTGAAAAAAAAACAAAAATCGGTTATTTCAAAAACCGGTGAAAGTTTTAACCGCCAGGTTAAACCGGAGGTGAAAAAAACCTGTATAACCTAAAATCGGTTATTTTTGCGATAACCGCCATCCCTAATTCAAGCAAAGTTTTATCTATTTGTCTATGTTGTAATTCAATATAGACAAATAGACATGCGATAGTGTTGAATTCAGTCAGAAAATATATCAAGAATAAATGAGTCATGGAGTCCCTTTAATTCATGCGGATTCTCAGTAGAAGGAAGTCTTATTAATTGAATAAATTTGAAGCGAAATAATCACATAAATGCCATGAATAATGCATGCGATTCCACTTACAAGTCAACTTCAGGTACTGCAAAGTACCGTGAAAAACTTCCTCTTATTTGTCCGATTTACAAAAAGGTAGCGTAAGTAACTCAATTTTTGAGGTTTCGATGACACCCGGGAAACAAACTTCCAATCGTTTGTTTTCCCCATTATTACTTCTCTCTTTCTGTAATGCTTTTGTCAATGTTTGCGCAAGAACAATATTTGATTTCTTTCTGAAGTATCTGGAAGGAAGGGATGAGGATATGGAGGGAGAAGTAGAAGCAAAATTTAGTTGAATGTTGAAAGAAAATGAAACAAAAAAGAGTAAAATTTTCTTCCGAAAACGTTGATAAGTAAATTTATTAGTTTGTTTAGAAGTGTTTTCCCGAAATGGGAAAGTAATTTTAAGAACTGATATGAAAGTTTTGGAGTTTTGCCGTAATGAATCGTCGAATTTTGTGTCTTTGAATATTTAAAACAGGAAAATTAATTTATAAAGCGGTTAATTTCTTATAAATTGACGTTTTAACAAAAATCACTTAAATGGTTTTTTCTTTCAAATTTTAGAGAAAGCTGAATAATTTAATAGAAATCAATCATGTAAAATAAGGCTTCATTTATTTAATAAGTGAATACTTACAACATTGTTCAGCTTATTCATTCACTGAATTACGATTTCAAACATTTTAATGAATTAAAACTTTTAAGTTCATTTTCTTCCTACTAGTATCTTTAAAAATAATAAAACACCATGGTAAACAGAAATTCTCAACACAAAAATAATAAAGATTTTAAACTAAATTTAATGTATTAAAAATATCCAATCACGATGCGAATGCCATTATAATAATAAGAAAATTTTTATTATTATTCTCAGGAATTAATTCACTCAAAAAAATTATGTTTGAAATTTTCCGTTGCAAAGAATTTCGTTTATATTTTCTCAGATATGCGGTAGTTTTTTGATATTTAATTACATCATATATTCTTCATGCAATGCTCAGAAATTAAAACTTGTCAATGAAATCGTGTTTCACAATTGAAGCTATATACTGAGTGACTGCAGAACAAAATACGCATGACTGTATAGGCATCTTTGTGAATATTTATTTAATGGAAAGGATTTTAGGTGAAATTTTTTTGAAATCTTATCCGTTAAGGGTCTCCCACGGGGGGGGGGCACCGCGAGTACACGGATATGAGTAACTGCCGGATAAGTAGAGCAGGAATTCGCTTCCCCTGTGGGTATAGTAATAGTGAACTATCTTTTATACGGATAAGAGGTCAATGGCTACAATGCCATCTACAAATAATTAGCATGTGTCTGGGTAACGCAGTATTGCATGATTTTTTTCTTTGCAGAAATGTATTTTACAAAAAGCAACGACTTAAAATGATGACATCCAACGATCAAATTATTTCTGCTTAAATAAATTATTTATATAATAAGAGGTTCATCCCCGAGGGGAACCAGGAGTTCACGGATGAGTGGTCGTCGGATAAGTAAGCGGGCACTCACTTCCCCTGGGGGTATAGTAATGGTGGGGCTTTAGGTCCCTCCACCAGTGATAGTACGTACCTCCTTTGGGAGGGATCGCGCCGTGGCCAAGTGATTGGTACTAGGAATCAGGCCTCAGTACTCGAAGCTATTGCGATGGCTGTCATTCAGAATCCCGGACGCTAAGGCAGGGCGGGGTGGTCCAGTTTCTGGTCTTATCTGTTAAGGGTTATAATGTAAAATGCTTTTTAGTATGTTTACTCCAGGTCTCTCAAGACGAAATCTAAAAATCACGAGTTATGTGGCAGTTCGCCGTCAAAGACTGCATAAGATAATAATGATTCTTCTAGAAACTTCTATTTTTGTATATGCGGGTTATCAAAGGTGTGATAAAAAAATCCAGTTTCTCCCAGCTCTCTGAAGTTATAAACAGCAACATAAACAATGAAATAAATCCATTAGTAATTTATATTTTTAACAACTCTTTGAAACAATTCTTTCAGAATAAAGTAAATTTTAACGTAATGCGCAGTTATCCTTTTCAAAATCCTGTTTCATTAAATTCCCAAACTCCTTTGTAAAATTCCAAAAAAAAAAAAAAAAAGAATGCATTTAAGCTATGAATTTGCTAACTGAATTTAGATAGCAGATTTTTTTCTGTACTAATTATGAAGTTTATTCAATAATACATGCACCATATTATTTGATAATTGTTGGCCATCTTTTCGGAAGTTTCATTATCCCACTCTCATATAACGTCCCTGAACAATCGCTAAAAATTGCTAAAGGTACTCTTTGAAGTCCTCCAGAGAATTCAAGTTCTTTCTCTTTATTGAATTTTGCAAATATAGGAACAAATAGTAATCCAAAGGTGCCAAGACAGGACTATATGGAAGGTGGGGTAGGATATTCCAGCTAAGTTCTTACAACTTCCACCACCGGAGGGGGGGGGACAAGACACATGTCGTCTAGGTTTATTCTGATGAAATACCACCTCTTTAAGATTGGCCAATTCGGGTCACTGGCTTGCTTCAAATCTTCCAGATAACAACTGTATTTAACCAAATTAATTGTTTGGCAGCTCGTAATAGACAATATCTTTCCAAAGCAACCAGCATCAGAGCATCATAACTTTCTGGAAGTGGATATTGATGGTTGATGGGTGATTGAGATGGTTGATGGTTACTCGAATAACTCCATGACCGTTTTCGCTCAGTATTATTATAGATGATCAAATTTTCATCGTTCGTTAATAATTGTCTCAAAATTATAGATTATTAATAGTTTTCTTTCTATTTGAGCAATAAATTGCAAGCCATAATAATTGCAACGCATTAAAATTTTCTCTTAATTTGTGGAGTACCCAAACATCAAGGAGACTACCGCAGCCATGTCGTATCGAACGCTCATAAATGGTTATATTCAACACTTCGAGTCTCTCTGCTATTTCACGAGTGGAAGTAAGTTGATTATTTGAGATCAGCTCTATTATTTGATTGTTATCAACCGCGGATAGCCTACAGGGGTTTAGCTGGTCTTAAACGTGAAATTCACCCCATTGGAACCATTTGTGCAATTTTGTTCACTTACAGTATTGTCTTCGTAAACAAAACCTATCTTTTTCGTGGCTTTAAAAGCATTCTTGCTTTTACGGTGGTGAAAAAACAGTAAATGACAAAAATGGAGTTTTTCGTTCTCCGTGTTTGCACTTTCTCCAAAAACACACAATTAAACCAATACTGATGTAAGTTATTGATGCAACAAATATTGGCGGTATTGGTGGTAAGTAAGATCATGAACAAATATGGGCGAAAGCGTCACTTTTCAGAAAATATCTAATGTTAAAGGTTGATAACAGCATTACAGCGTGCCTACACTTATCAGCGTAAGCCATCGGAAAGTTGTGGAAACTTTCTTAACAGCCCAATACCATTACAGTACTCAATGAGACAATTTTAATTTCTTTTTGACATCTTCTTTTCGTTAATTTCATTCTATGGTATGGCGTCAGAATGTTCTTGAAATAGGAAACTAGACATACCATTAAGGAGTTTTAAATTTCCTCTTAAATAATAAAAGCAAAAATATTAAAGATGAACTAAAATTGTTTTATTTAATAAACTAATTTTATGTATAAATTCTTCTGTTCTAAAGTTAGTTTTTAATATTTAATGGACATAAAATTTTGAGCATCCCTCACTACAAAGATGAAAAAAAATAAAAGATAACCTTCGGAAAATCAATGAAAGCTCATGAAAAATTTGAAGATATTCAAAATGTATATATAATTCACAAAATTTCCTTTACTGATTTTTATGATCGGTAATTAAATCCTGCAAACACGCGTGTTCATTCTTATAACAATGAAAACTTTCCATATCCAGGGTTTCTACTTACCTTTTAAAAATTTTTAAAAGTTATTCTGAAGGATTTACTGTCCACTATTAATAGAAAACCATAAAAGAGATGATTCTCTCTCCCTAGCTTCTGCTAATTTTTATAAAACAGAATATATCCTACCTATACGAAATGTTACTATCAGGGTGTCACCTCTTCTGAAACACTCTATTTAAAGATAAAGTTACAATATATATTTTGAAAAAGCGTTATTATCTCTGTTATGATAGAATACAATTTACTAAACAATTACTTTATATTACCCATATTTTTACTCTAATGGATGACAGTTTAATTTAGTTTAGTTTAGATATATTTACGTCCCTTTTACAAGCAACAGGAGGGCTATCTAACGGATGGCAGATATTTGATACATGGTGTTACTTTCGTATTTGTTAAATACTGGGTAGTTGCTTCATATAAAAGTCACAAATATCGTAGTTTGATCAACAGAAATATTTAATATTAAGAAAATATTTAATCGAATATGGAACCTCGAAAACAGCTTATTAAATATTCCTTTTTAAATAAAAATGCATAGCTTATAGACCATATATTGCACCCAGGGTAAGAACAATTCAAATATATTGCATAAATTGTCTTTCAGAAATAATTCTCAGTATTTTGATTCATGTCACTGTTCTAGAAACTTTATTTTTTGTTAAATTTTTAATACTCTATGATTAACTTTAAAACATTACTTAAGATTTTTTTGTCTCTTAGGTATGAAAGCTAAGTTTTATAGCAATTATAAAGTAAAAGTACAAATTTTGCAGTCTGTTTAAAAATAGTTCATATTGATCAAGCTCCCATAAATTAAAATTCATATACGTCTTTTCCATGCACTCAAACTATGCACCAACATGAAATTTTCCAATTAAAAGCAAATTTTACATTAAATGCCCGTGCAAACATAATACAGTTGATATGTCAAAACTTTTGAGTTAATTACTTGACAAACGTACCTGGAAGCCAATATCCAGTTAGTTGACATCTAACATGAGTATTAGCATACACGGTCCTGTATTAATTCAAACAATTCCTACATCTCATAAATTTCTAGCCAAATAGTTTTCAATTAGGGCATTAATTGATCGATAAATGATGGCAGTCTCAGAAGATAGCCTATAATATTTAAAACGCCATCAGAAAAAGAATAATTCACAATGCGTTTTGCTAGGGATATATAATGTAAGGTGGCACACAGCTTAAGAACAATTCAAATTAATTAAGCTGCTGAATTTTAGTGGCTGTTGGCGTATTATCTTCTAATAAAGTAAACTTTAGGAGCCATAAAGGAATCAACAACACACATGGTCAATTAATTTCCCCAAATTTAATTTTTTTACAGAATCACTTCTTGTGAGAATTACAAAGACTTAAGAAAATCGACTTATGTAATGATATTCCAGATGGCGATTCTTCGTTTCCTATGAAACAGACGCATAATTATGAAAGTTTTCAAGAGAATCTAGGTACATGTTTGTTGGTAGCCGGAAGTAAGTTTAAACTTGTATCCTTCTTGAGGATAAAGTGGATGCAGTGTCAGCAATTCCTGTTTTGTTTGGTTCAGTCGTTTGCAGTCTGTTAATTCTTTTTTCATAAATTATGAAAAACCAGTTTTATTTTATATAACCAGAATTATTTCATAATTCTGGTTATATAAAATAATATTTCAGTGATGAACACACGCGGTTATAAATGATGATTCGTGTAGCATATCAAACGATCTGACCACCTCAACATCATTCTGTTCTATTATTATAGTTGATAGTCTTGTCCCCTGGTTCCTAGAAGATGAAATCAACGATTCGGGACTTATTTCTGCCACTGTTGGTATCG
Source organism: Araneus ventricosus (assembly GCA_013235015.1). Lineage (NCBI taxonomy): Eukaryota > Metazoa > Arthropoda > Arachnida > Araneae > Araneidae > Araneus > Araneus ventricosus. Next base: position 4,719,919 of record BGPR01000005.1, read on the forward strand.
AACTTTGATTCCCCATAATATTTATAATGTTCTTAGGGCTCTCACAGCTAAATTACTTGAGACACAGTTGTCCTGATGTTGGTATGCTGTGGAGTTTAGTTTAGTTTAGTTATATTAAAGTCCCATTTCGAAGCAACACGAGGGATATTTTGGGACGGACCTCATAATTTTGTACCACGGTCAGATGACGAAGGACGACACCTGAGCTGGCATACCCCTCTACAAAAATCCCGTCCTCCACATGCTAGTGGGGCGGCTTTCTCCCCAATGGTTCTCTCCCGGCCTTACAATCTTGGGTAGGCCGGGCCAGTGTGGGTATTTTTGCACCACAAAATTGGGAGTACGTTTGGCCTCCTGCATATGATTTAACGTGCAACAGACCTAATACACGATGGATCTGCAGTGGAATGGGGTTTCGAACCTGGAACCCTTCGGATCCGGGGCCGGCATTTGTTTAAAGAATCCATTGATGGTAATTTCGAAGCTACGGCTTCTGTGGCTGTGGCTGCGTGTTCTCACCCATCAGTTATTGCAGCAGCAAGTGCCTTCTCAATCGTGATAGAAATTTAATGCGTACTACACTTCATTGAAAGACGATTGCGGAAAAGAAGTTGCATCTTCTTGATTTTTAAAGGCTAGTCGAAATTGCAAACATTGAAAAACTGTAGAACATTCCGTTACAATTTGATGTGAATAATGGGCAGAAATTTAATATATGAATTCTACCATAACATGCACAGCTTCATAAATACCATTTGATATTTTTGGCTATAAATTCGGAAACCTGAACATTTTGAAATGCTTCGACTTTTATAAACGCCTAATTTCTATTAAATCCTGTTAAATAATTTAAAAATAAACAGCTTTTATAAGTCGTATAGAATATAAAAGAAACTTTTATTAATTTAGATAAAGAAGATATTTTTAAGTTTACATCGTTATCAAAATCCGAAACAGTAGAATTTAAAACATACAGAATTTTCATAAGTTTTAGGGTAGAAGAAATCTGTCTTTTAACGAAAGAAAAGAAAGTGATTTGAAATAAAGCCTTGAAAGCGAGACCTCTTTTTACGCCAAACATATATTTTAATTTCGATGACATCAATACAAAAAAATAATGATTTGATCATACTTTTTAACCTACAATCGTATGTACTTCATAGAAACGTATCAACTTCATACGTTTGGCCATTGAGAAAGAGGAACTAATTCACCCATAATGCGTTTCTTAATCAATTAAATTAAAACTTCGAGTAACAAAAGAACTTCTTCCGATTCCAGTGTTAACTCCTTCCTTTTCTTTCCTCTCTTTTCAACATCTCGATTTATTATTTCGGACTCTACAGCGAGTTCCAAACTTTTGTGCCTTTTCTCAAATAATTTCGAGCGGGAGAAATAAAATTTAGCTGAGAATCTTGGGGAAAGTACTCTCTATCTTCCATTCTAAAAGAAAGGACTGTTTTCACCTTTTCTTTTATGAAGATATCCATATTCAAATATCGGAAAGGAGCGTGATTTTTCAGTGAAAGAGACCATGTTGCGTCACTCTGTGTTTTGGTGAGTCATCTTGGGCGAACTCCCCTTCCACCCCCACAAGTTTTCACCCCTCTTCCGAAGTGGTGGAAGAGGGGAAGTTCCTCTGAATGTGCGTATGCCTGAAGAATATTGTGAGCATTATCATTCCCTCTTAAAGCTCGTTTGAGATTTACGATCCGGTCCTCTTCCTCTTCTGTTGCTGTGAACAGGGGGACACCTGCAAATCTAGCAAAATGTTTTCTTCAACTCATTGATAAATCTGTGGAGGCTTATTAACTTTTAAAATCTTCTACCTAGAATTTTGGTAGGATTACTTTGAAGTTGTGAAAATAACATAGTCTTCAATTAAACATTAAATAAAAAATTAATTTTTCTAAATTTCCAGGCACAAGAGAAGTGATGATGTCAAATTAAATATTAATGAAATTATTTTTCAGTTATTGATATCAATGACTGAAACCATGAAACGTCAAATGTTTTTTTTTTATCTCTGACTATTATGGAATAAAAGATTAAATAAATAATAAATTAAATTTCATTCAAAAAATTACTAAATGATTTGAACCAAATAACATTTCGTTGAAACTATTCTTCGTTTATGTTCATTTTCAGTTTTTAACAATTTTCTTAGATTTTCTCGGTCTTTGGCAGCTATATTTTGAAGTGATGAAAATAGTTTCCTTGCAATTAAATGATACCGTTTATATATTCTCAAACATAAAAATGCTGAACTTCGTTAACTTTAGTCGTCAAGTATTCAAGAAATACATTAATATAATATAAGTTTGAATATCCGATTTATTTTTTATCAGACATCTGAAAATAGTTTTTCAATTAAACAAAATCTCCTAGAACATTTTCGTTTCACTTATTTCAAGACCCACAAAGAGAGATTTAATTCATAAACTGAATGCAATTCAGAAATTTACCTTCATTTAAATTTAAAGGTAAGGTCTTTGTAAATATAATAAGAGTGTTCATTTATTCATTATTTGTTTTAAGAATATTTCTCCGTTACATTTTCTATTTTGCACTGAAAAACAAGACAAATACAATTGTCGCTACATTCTGTTGAAAATGGTCTCTTCTCGGAAGAAATTTCTTTAACAACACAGTCGTGATTGTGAAAACGATACAATAAATTTTGTTTCTCTTATATTTTTGTAATAAAATATTCTGAATGAAGAAATGTCTTCGTTTTTAGGACTAATTCTAAAACCTAGATCCATATTCCTGTCAACCTAACTTCTAAATCCTCCTCTTTTTAAGCTGCTTTCAATTTTGAAAATCAATATAGGAATAAAACCCTTATAACTTTTTTCAAACTCTTAAAAATAAGAAATTTGACATACCATTATTTTGATTATCTTGATACACTAAAAGCCTTTCATAAACTTGATTCTATAGATCAATGTATTTTTTAAATAATGTATCTCTTCATCCAAATAGAGCTACTGGCAAAAATGTTCTATCATCTTAAAAATTTGCCATATTAAAGTAACAAATTTCAAAATTTATTCCCTAAAGGTTTTTCTTATCTGATGAATGCAAATTATGAACACTTATTATTTCATCTTCCTCCTTAAAAATCGTTTTGCAAATTCACACGCGTTTTAATAACCAACTTAAGATTTGAGAAATTGCAGGTGCAAAACTTAAAACGACTTTAAAATACAAGTACATATTAAAAAAGTCATTTAAAGAAATTTCTTTCTTAGAGTGAAATAAAGTGTTTGCATTTATTTTTTAATCTATAATGTCAGACGTTGTGTTATTAACACATTCTTGAACGCTTACATCCAGCTAATCATTTAAAATGAAAAATAACTAAATGTGAGATAACCTTAGCAGAGTTACCCCCGTCCTGCCTTAGCACTCAGGACATTGAATGGCAGTCGCTGCATTAGCTCGAGTACTGAGGCCGGAGTCCTAATAGTCATCACCGACCACGACACGACCCCTCACGAAGGAGGTACGTACTATTACTGATTGGGGATAACTCGACTCCCACTATTACTATACCCCCAGGAGCAGCGGCAACCCGCTTACTTATCTGGCGGCTTCTCCTCCGTGAACTAGCTGTGCCTCTAAGGGGAGTAAATGTGACGTAAAATGGCAATCAGTAAATTAAGAAAATTTATTTAAAGGAATAAAGTTATAGGAAATGATATGAGCAAACTGCACCTTCGAAATTTAATTACTTCTAAATTATTCATTTAATTTTATTACAAGCTTTTTCTTTAACTTCCGTTATTTCATATTTGAAAGGTTTTGCAATTGGTTTTTAACTCACTCCCTGATGTGCTAGAGTTCTGAAATTCTCTACGATTTTCTGTTCCCTATGACAATATATTTTAATATTTTAAGAATTTAATCACCAATTTACGCCTAATTTTATTTAGTTTTGATACAATCATCAATTATGAGGCACCATCTCGTCGGGAATTCGGGAAAAGTGGAAAATAAATATAATGATGTATTTTGAACTTTATTAAAGAATAAAAATGGAAAATAATAAAATTAAAAAGTTTCAAAAATAATCTAGGTTTTATAAGTGTACTAAAATGCAGAAAATATGTTTTTTTATAAAAAAAAAACTGTAGCTCAAAACTAAAAGCATAACGACGTGTGATACTGAAAGCAATATGATAAAAAAAGAAAATCAGTTAATATCAGAAGACAGATAATTACAAAACTTTACTTAAAAATTAAAATATATAATGAATGTGATCGAAATTCCAATTTACTTATAATATTTAAATCAGCGCTTCATGCTTTTTCGTTTCCTTTTTGACCTTCATATATTTGATAACAAAATATTTTCTACATCAAAGTGCACTAATAAAAGCATGTGTTTTGAACTCAAAGTGCACTAATAAAAACATGCGTTTTCAAACCTTTTTTATTTTCATTATTCCTTTGTAAATTTAATTTTTTTTTGTATTTAGCTGTCAGAATCTTCTTATTCATAAAATTCAATCTTTCTTATTAGACAATTATACTGCAGGCAAATGCAATCTGATTATCTATCCTTAAGCTAGTCAGTATTATTTTCAACGCAGATCATAACGCGTTTTAACAAACATCAGTTTGAATGAAATCAATTTGATATTGAAGATTTGATATCAATTTGATCTTAAAAATATTTTTTCGAAGTGCAGAAAAAATTAGAGTGTTGTGGAAAATTCTAAGGACCGCCGAACTTAAGAAATTGAGGGGAAGCATAAAATGTGAGAAAAATGTAACATTTCTCTGTGTATGCACGCATGCATCCAAAAAGAAATTTGTTTATTTAACTATTTAATCTCAATTATTTGGTCTTTAAAGTGCTTTCAGGTGCCAATAATGAAAAATGTAATAGAATTATATGATGCTAATTTTTGTAAAATAAGAATTTATGGAACCTTGTCTTAAATTCACATCATTAGACGAATTAATGGTATTGGGAGAAAAAAATCGAAAATTTTCATCTCTCTTCATTAATTAGTATAAAATTCCAATTATTGAAAGTATTTGGTGTTTAAAATTCCACAGTCTAATTGTTTGGAGAAAGTTATTTGATTATACCTGCAATTAACAGACTTTTAACATGTAATTAGACAATGTCCCGCATTGTTCAAATTTTTTTCTGAATATGAAGACAGTATTTTCAAGGAACGCATAATATACATTCGTATTTATTAACAGCAATGTTTGCTATTTGAATGCTATTTCCAAGAATGTTTTGTTCACTAAACCAAACACTTAGCAGTTACATAGTTGAAAAATAATTCATAACATTTTTGCATATTTGCAAATTCAATACTTTCCGCATATTTTGGATTATCTATTAGCATTCCTGTAAATAATTCGTTACATTTTGCACATTTTGGATGATATACTAGTGCATCTAAAAAGTGATTATCGTTTAAGGCAAGTTCAAAATGCCTTCAGTAAGTAGAAATTCCTCCATGAGCAATGAAATTATCGTTATAGGCAAGTTTATCGTTATAGGCAGGTTTATCGTCATAGAGAGTACCGTTATTCATAGGGTTCAATGTATTTTATATTTATAAATGAAGCAATTAAAGCTCAAAATATCTGGAGTGTAAAAAGATTTCAAATCTAGTTATTTAATGTTCAACTTTGTCTGTTTAAGCAATTATAAATATAGTTAAAATATGCATTCAATTGCTGAAATTCTTATATTTAACAAGAATTGCTATTCTTAGCGTATTTTTTGAGCTGAAGAATATCTTTTCTTCATTTTTTTATCACAAAATAAAACTTTTATCGGTATTTCTCTATAGTGTTACACGCAGCTTCTGGCCATCATATTATGCTGACCTCAGCATTTGATCAACTTTCTATATTAATGTCACAAAAGTAATATATAGGCATACTTTCAGTCATTCCTGATCTTTAAATTCTCGGCCTGCCATAAAAACTAAAAAGAAAAGATCATTATTGTGTCAACACCAGTCTTCAAGCTAAATATTTATATCGCGCAAAGACCAACATAACTTTTTGAACGTTTCTAGCTTTTGACGCAAGTTGCACTTCGTCTACTATGAAAAGTACTTTTATTTGATAAAAATATTTACAACGAGCGTGGAATAAATGAACACTCGGCACATGGCACAAACAAATAGTTTCGATTTAATAATGGATATTTAGTAGTGATCATATTAAATTTAATATCAATAAGCCAGGAATTTTGATGATTCTTTATATTAAGAAAATTCACTTTTTCACGGATATATTTTATATTTTATGACAATTAAATTCAAATTCCGCTTCGCAATATTTTAAATCTAGATGTTGCTGCATGGGTAATGAAAAATATTAAAACTGTGCTTATGAACATCTCTTATAGCAACTCGTATAGCTGTACGAACTAAAAGAAAGTTTCAATAGCTTGAATAATAAGTTATAAATGTGTAAGGTGTTAATAGATAACCATATTTCTCCAAATCTAGATTTTGTTTTCGTATTGACAAATATATATGCGATTTGTAAATATAATTATCCTTTATCTTTATACCATGCTATATGTGCATTTTCTCTAACATACTATATTCATAGGCAGAAATAATGCAACTCATGCCCGCTATAGCATATAAAATCTAGTTTAAGTTTCATGTGTGCCTTTAGTTTTCTTATTTGGGGATCGAACAACAAGGTTTCTCTTTATTACTCCAATTATCATCAAAATTTAGAAAATGTGACTTCTGATTTCGCAAACAAATGGAAAATTGGCCATATATCTTTTCTTAACTCAGCAAATTTACTAAAACTGTCATCTATCACCTTAAAACTCACTCTCTAAAAACGATAGTTACTAACATCAACAAATATTAACTACTTAAAACTTGTTTAACCTTCCTAACTTTCTAAATTCCATTTCTATTTAATTAATCCTCCTCAATATTGCAAGAAGAATTTTTCTGAAAAGCAGAAAAGCAGTCTTCCGTTCTATGAGTCTTTTAATCTTTATGATATGTCTTGAGAAATAAAATTCTGATCCATAAAAAAACAAATGAAAGCAAATTATTAAAAACGAGATATACAGTAAGCTTTACTTGTTTAAAAGCCCGTTGACTCATTTTTCGCACGTGTATTGTTTTCTTGAAATTTCATCAGCCTTGGTCCAGTTGATACCACCGAATTTTGTCTCTTTGAGGAAGTTTCCTTACATTATCAAAGTTACTTCTGAGTAACGAAGATATTTTTCAAACATTTTAACTCACATATGTACATATGCATAACCTAAACATAAAACAGCTTCAAAAATCTTCTGTTATCCTTTTTTCAACGAATTATGTTACGGATTCTCTTTAGTATTTGTATTCTCTTTAGTTTGTATTTTTATTAGGAAAAAGATTAGGATATTTTGATCTCATGGGATGACATGGCGTTTAAAACACGGAGTCCAACGATAAATTCATCCAAGCACTGTTTTTCTACAAATGCGGTATTTAAATATGCTAATAAAGCATCTTACCATAAAATAAAAGACTGTATTATAAATATTTTTACTTTTCAAAATAAAAATATTAACTGTTCAGCAACGGATTCCTAGACTACCACTTTCCGACGATTTTACACCGGAAAGGGGAGTCAAGCAAGGAGTCATATGAGCGCATTTCCAGAGTTCTTTGTTAGATCACGCTGAGTAAAATGTAAACATCACTCTTCCATTCTTCACTTTCTCTAACAAAAAACAATATATGCTAAACAATATATAGCAAATTTTTCGGTAAATTTAAGGTATATATCTTTTTATACCCTCATTTCAACTACGTATTAATTTGTCGTTCATTATCATATGTAACTGAAACACAAAGCAACATTAAAGGACTGACAAATGAGTTGAAATATACACGCAATCGAAGTAAAACAGTAATCTTACAGGTTATGCATTTAACATGCCTTAAAGATATTCATTTTGTAAACGATCAATAAATGATATTGTGATAAATAACCAATCCTATATTTTTACTAATCTTTGTTATCATTACCATAAATAATGGAATAGAATTGGAATAAAATGGACTTGGATAGAAATATATGGACCTGGGCAAAAGCACAATTGTTTATCCAATCTTACTTTTGACAAATAATTGAGAAAAAAATAAATATATTAAATAACAAAAGAAATATAGTTGCCAAATTTTTCTAATAGAATTCCATATCTCATGTACAATTCTGAATTTTTCTTCAACACCTAAAGAGATGTTAAAAATAATTCGATATGCCACAAACTGGTGAAATTCTACTCATATCTCTCGCGCACATATTCATTAATATTTTATAATTAGATGCCACAGATAATCCATTTACACAAATTCAAAACAATACACAGACAAAATTTATTTTACCAATAAAATATTACTGTTTTGCAAGATATTTATGAAAAAAACTTTAATTTTAAAATTATTTTGCCCTACGGAATGTGGCAGTGTTAACTCCTCTAGAGATGCCTCGGGACTTCCGAGTATAAAACAAAGAAGGCTCACACATTCAACTCAAGTGGCCAACTCAAACAAATTCAACTCAAATGGAAATATAAGCAGCAACTATGTAGTCGTCCTCTTCATCTGTTCACAATTCAAAGATGCAAAGTCTGACCATTTGAGTCCTCCCTCAGGTTCAAAATAGGACGCCATAAGAATAAAATTGAGGTCAAAACCTTGCAAAATTAAATTGTCCACTCAATCACCTATGAAATATAGAGGAAAATACGATTAGCGATCAAAAGGTATCGGTACTAGTGTCGTACCCTCAAAGGTAAAACACGGAGAGTGAAGACGCTTGGCAGATACTCACTTTGGAATCTTCCACGCATGCGCCAAAAGCTACAATGTTGCAACTCCCGCCACTTCTGTGCAGTAGAGCTTTGAAATATGTGTGTACTGTCGTGTAGTCGCATTCGTTATGGCAGAGAAAGCTAAATTGAAAACTTCGTTCGACCTCTTTGAAAGTTCGATCTCCTTGACGCATAGTCATAAACCCAAGATTCATTCCCTGTTGCAATAATTTTCAAAAAGTTGTCTCTCATTTTCAGCACAGAGCGCATCTGAAAGTTCATCTTCTTTTTGGCCTGCAGAGAGAAGTTTCGGCATAAACTTGCTAAACACATGTCGTGTACACTAATCTTCAGTCAGAAAGTACTCAACTGAACCATAGCTAATGATACATTATTCAGATATCACACAAATAGTGATTTAACGTACGACAAAACGCATATATTGGATGCTTTGACATTTGTCAATGTTTTGGAAGTCATCCCTTCCCACATGTTCACGGCTATGTTGGAAATATATAAAGAACTCATAAATTTTTGTGCGGATTATAATCTTCTCATAAACTTTATAACTTTACATTTGTTTCACCACAGGCTTCGCCAAGCTTTTTGTAAATTTTGATGCAGATTCTCTATTCAATTTTATCTGCCTTAAAAAATGCGTTGACAGCTGGCACACATATTTTTCAAAACTTCACAGTACAGAAGTGGTGGAAGCTACGGCCTTGTAACTTTTGGTGCATATGAGGTTCAGGGTCCGTATATATCAAGCGTCTTCACCCTACGTAATTTAGCCTTAAGAGTGGGACACCAGTCGCGATACTGTTTTTTATCACACTTCGCATTACCGCTTGTTAACTATACAGTTTAATCTGTCTGTTACCTCAATGTGACATCTAATCAATGCACTGAGAGTTTCAGTTATCTCCTTTACAAGTTGTTCATAAATTTCACTTTGTGACACTATTCTTAAAATTACTTGTTTTTCTTTAGTTCTAAGATAAAAATTTCTAGGTCCAACAACAGAAAATTAATATTACATACATGCTGTCGAGTTCGAGATTTTGCATGAAATATAGTTGTAAATCAGAGGTAAAGTTTTCTTCTTTTTATTGATCCAGAAACATTCACATATCTAGTAATAGGCAAGTTATACTTCAACAACTTTAGCATTTTTCAGCACAACCCAAATTGAATTAAAAATGCTGGATAGCATTTTGAATTTTAGAATTGTTTTCTTTCCACTTTTACATTTATCTATATCCAATCAAAATTATGCGATTGAATCATAAAAAAACGTTAATTTTTGAAGATTAACATTATAACGCATAGTGTTTAGAAATATTCTCAAAAAATTATAAGGTGGTCCATAAAAAACATTTTCATAGATCTTAGCCAATGAATTTCTAAAAGAAGTGAAGAAAGAATTTTTTAAAAAGAAGTGTTGCTTGGATAGTTAAAGAATTTTGTCTTTGATAGTCTTTTAAAACTAGTGTGTTTAAAATATTGTTACTTATTATTCTTGAGGATAGTTTTTGAAATTTCAGAAATTCTAAAATATAAAAATTTAGTAAGACTATTAGAAAACTCTTTTGTTATTATTAATTCATTTGTAAGAATCGAATGACGTAATGAGATGATTTGAACAAACAGATTTCTTTTCTTTTAAAAAATTTTGTTCAAATGATTTTTATTACAGTGCACCAAGTTTAATATTCCTTCCTTAATAGATTGAGGATCATCATGTGCAATCTCTGACATTTATAATATGATAGTAATTTTAAAAATATTTTCAGTTTGTATATCAGTTATCCAATGGTTAATACCTTGATTTAAAATGTAAACATCAGGTTCTTAGCATCACGTTCGGAGTACGCTGTTGTCCTTTAACATTTGGATAAATCATAATGCACTTGAATTACCAAAAATTGTATCATCTTTCACCCTTAAAAGCCCAACTTCTTAAAAATTGATTTAAACATATTTTTTGACTTTCATTTCTTGAATAAAACATGCGAAAATACTTTTAAAAAATCCTATTTTTAAAAGCTTTTTTGAATTAAGAATTTGTTTGTTTTAAGTATGGTTTATGGCTAAAAACAATTTGTCACCAACTGACAACACTTGACTTCATTTCAGAAAAAAAATTCATTCTTAAAATTCTATAATAATAAACACAGATGAATTTTAATTACTAATAATACGGATAAGGAATCTCCTTCAACATTTTAGAATAAAATATGGTATTCTCAAACGTACAAATAAAGCAAAAAAAGAAGCAGCTCAAGTGAAAAAGATCAATTTATTTTTATTTCTCCTTCAGCACTCAGGCTGTCATCTACATGTTGTAAATTGATTTAATAAAATTTTCAATATACGTCCTATTGGCAACAGCAGGCATAAGAGCTTCAGACTTATTCTCAAGATTTTAGAAGACAAAATTGGGTATGTTTCTTAAATACAACACTGGGCATTTAACCCTTCTTTGCATGATTTTTTCTTTATTGGTGAAATAAATCAAGGTGATATAATTCATGTTCAAAATTAAAGGAAAAATGGTTAAAAAAAGCTTAGTATATATTTATAGTATAAATTTAGCAAAAAACAATATGATGGAAATTTCCATCATCATGCAAAGTTAGATCATTAGCTTAGTACTAAATAGAAATAAAAGAGGATATCATTGGATATTTTTTATTCTTTATGATAATTAACAAAACAATTATTATTTTTATTTAGACACAAATTGACTCCACATTTACTACAAGAAATTGTAGAATACCCTTTACATTTAGGATATTCGCACCGGAGTGACCCACCCACTGTTGGCCAATGTTCAGCACCATCTGTTCTTATATCTCATTTTCACTTTTTTAGCAATAGAAACTCAAATATAATAAAACAAAATTAAAAACGTAATCATACGTTTATTGCAACTACAACAAACAGCGGAATGACAACTTCAAGCTCGTTTTACTGATAGTGACACTTGCTTATTTTTGACAGCTACGTTTTTTTTATGCAATGGACATTAAAAAGGTATCCAGACACGATCAACTTAAAGTGAACTTGTTCTTTTATATAATTTCTGGGCATTCAATGTTATGATGGAAATTTCCACCATCATGCAAAGAAGGGTTAAGTGTAGGTTAATATCCAATATGATGATCGCGCGTTCGCAGTCAAGTAGAGAGAGAAGAAAGCGATAATTAAAATAATTGGAAAATAATATTTCTAAACACTTTTTCAACCAATAGGATAACATCAAAAGGAAGGATAAGGACATGCCTGCATACAAGTTAGAAAACAAGTTTAAAAATAAATAATGTAAAAGGAGGTTTTTAAAAACCCGTCCGCTTTTATGCAGAAAGCTTGTGTGATAAATGCGTTGCCTAACCTAAAATTTCAAGAGTAAAATGTAACAAAGGCCCCGGTAATCGTCAGGTTTGCCGACGGGCTCCTCTCTCCATATCGATGTACTACCATAATGCTCATATATTGAATGCCTCTCTCTGGGAGATTTGAATATCATAAATCTTTCAACCTTAGAAAAAAAGAGGCTGAAAAAAAGGAAACAATATTAAAAGATTGAAAGCCTTTCTGTTTCTTCTGCTCCTCTTCAGTCTACATGCTTTTAAAATCTTCCTCCCCTCTTATATACGGTTTGCCTGCCACCTTAATGATACAAAATAACTTTCTCGATCTGTGTGGCATTAGGAGGTTTTTTTCCCTCTTAACTGAGACCTGATTCTCTCAGTGATGAACTCTCTCGGGCTGAAACAAGAGTCGTGGAAATCCGCGACAAAATCAAGAGACTCATCTTGAGGAGGTTCGTGCGAGAAGTGAAATCGTATTCAGCGAAAATGAGAAATATCTACTTCCCGCAGAGAAAATGAAATCTGCTTCTTTTGTAAAAATCACGTACCATGGGGGAGGGTGGCAATTACGAATTGCTCCCGACGCTGTTATCGACTCTCTCAGGAATTTTATTATGTCAAGATTGTAAGTGGTGCGGAAACATTGGTCCGAGACGCTCGCTTTCTGTCAAACGAAAACCTAATGTAAGAACACAGGAGAAGACAGATGGCTGATTTATTAAAAGAGGAGAAATGAAAAAAATGTTCTTTTACTTATTGTCGCAGAATTGTTTACTTTCTGTGTCGTGTAGAGGATACGTGTAATGAAAAGTAAAGCATGTCTCACAATTAAACAATTTATTTTCACATTGCGTGTCATTAATATGGTTCCTGGATTAATTTTTTGTCTGCCAACACCTTTCCTACAGATTGTTATCCGAATCACTAATAAAGAAGGCATTTGAAAAAGCCCCAAATTATAAGCTTTATGCAACGTTGACGATCCAGATTTAACCCTTTAATGCCGATTTTTTAAAAATTAATTTAAAAATGTGTGTGTGTTTTGACTTTCATTTCTTGAATAAATCATAGTCAAAATACTGTAAAAAATCGTAGTTTGTTTTAAGTATCGTTTACGACTTAAAAAACAATTTGTTATCAATAGACATCTCTAGGATTCAATTAAAAATATCTCCTTCATAAAATTCTATAATATTAAAAACAGATGTATTTTAGGTGCTAATAATACGGATAAGGAATTTCCTTCAACATTATAGAAAAAAATATGGTATTCTCAAGCGTACATACAAAACAAAACAGATGCATCCTGAAGTGAAAAACATAAATTTATTGTTGTTTTTTCATAAACACTCAAGCTGCCATCTATGTTGTGAATTGATTTAATAATGTTTACAGAATGTATTCTATTGGCAACAACAAGTATTAGAGCTTCAGTCTTATTCTCAAGATTTTAGAGGACAAAATTGGGTATGTTGCTTTATGGTAACACTGGGTATTTAAGGGTTAATGAAATCTGATACCCTAAACCAAAATCCCTTGTCTTTCTATAATATGGCTCTTGGTCAATTTTTAAGTTGGTCTAAGCATGTGATACGTATAATGAACAAATTTTAGATAAATCATTCATGAAAAACCTGGAAAGAAAGCTTTTAAATTGCAACATGGAATAACTCCAAGACAACCGTGTGCCTGTGCTTCAGATAGTAAGGCATCTATCTCAAGTCCACATCTATATTTTTTCGAATACTTCATTTAAAAAAGTGGAGAAGGGTAAAAACTAATAGCATTTTGTTTCCTTCCCTTATTTTCACAAAACTTGTTACACTCTGAATCGGTTTAATTAACCCACCGTCGAGCGCAACCGCCGTAGCCAGGCACAGCTCAGACGTTTTAGTTACCTCCTCCACTTTAGGAAGGGTAGAAGTTTTTCCCTCTAAGTAGTCTCCTTTCTTTACCTGATATTTGGACTCCCACCCGTCAATTGACTTGCCCGCTACGTGGAGTGCAGACATCGCTATACTGATCTCTACGACACACTGCGCCCGAATTCGCCACGCATATGATTGTTCGTAATATCCGTTTTTTACCATTGATGTGTTTATTTTAATCATTTCATGACTTTAACATATAAATTTCTTCTTGTGAAAAACGGTTGCCCCAAAATCTTTTTCGGTCACAGGAAAGAAACAATACAGCATAACTTTGGTTTAAGTGAAGGGAAATCTTTGTTGTCCTACGTTCCGAAAGTGCAGTGTACGTGGTTCTCGTACCTTCGCCCATGATGACTTTTTTCTGCAACGATATCCCCATTTCTTTCTTGTAAGCCTCCCTACGAATGTCAGTGATTAATTTTAGACTTTGAACTTTTAACTTTCTACATCGTCCATGTGCCGGATTTTATGTGAAGCGCGCTTTAAAATTAAACTTACATCTCTAGGGTCGCTAGTTTACAATTTTATTAGTCAGCATTTTTGAGATGTAAGATACTGTAAAAACTGCAATAATAACTATTAGTGAACAAATTCTATTGAATGTTTCCAAATGTAAAAATTTTAAGTATATTTTATGTTAGATAATAAATCCTTTCCTTCCCATAGTGTTCATCTTTGGAAGAACCTAGACTTTAAATTTTCTCTTTTCAAAATCTTTAGTATATTATGCGTTCAAAAATAAAAGTGTAAGATATTTAATAAAAGTAAACCTTCACATTATTTTTTATGTTCTTCCTTTGAAGAGTAACACCACACCACACCGTCGTCTCTAGAGTTTAAGTGGCTCCTATCCGGTTTGGTATAGATGTAGGTGAACTTTATTGAATTGCAAAAAATAGGGGATTTTAAGTTTAGGCATTAACGAAAAATTTAGTAATCTTTTTATGCTACTCTTAAGTAGAGATGAAAACCATGTAACTACGGAAGGAAACCTGTAAATTCGTAACAATACATTTTTGTTTTCATCGGAAGACATAAAGCTTCTGTTTAAGAGTAAGATATGCACATTTTAAAGTTTTGTGTTCTAATTAATAATGAATGGATTTTATACGAGTCTGTGCTATGGTATAAAAATTCACAGCATACTGAAATTTATTAGGCCAGTGGGTATCTTCTACACTACTTCCCTGCTTTTTTACCTGTTCTACACTGTTCATGAATTCTGTAAGAATATTTTTATTCAGACAACATTGTAAAGTAAAAACTTCGAATGCACTGTTTCCAGAATATTTCGTCATATTTTTCTGAACTGCACGCACAAACATTTAAGTTGCGTGCATCACTATTTATTTAATATTTTGCCTAGATTCTAAACTGTACTACCATATAAAGAACAAAGAAGTCCGTAAAGCATTTTATGAGTAGGAAAGAGACTGATCTTTTTTGTTCATGCCGTTCTTTATATTCATTCATCTACTTTTCTACTGATTACTTCCATCCTTGAAATCTATAAAAATGTGTTACATGTTTTTGAATGCATTTATATTATAAATTTTCTCTCGTTTTTGCGCCTGAGATACTTTTTTCTACTTTGGATGGATATTGTTTAGCAACGGATTCGGAATCCTCTGCGCTTTTGCGCATGCGTCAGGCGGAGTTATTTTCATCAAAATAGGGGAAAAGTGAAGAATGGAAGGGTGATGTTTACATTTTACTAATAGTGATCTAACAAAGAACTCCGGAAATGCGCTCATATGACTCATTGCCTGACACCTCTTTCCGGTGTAAAATTGTCGAAAAGTGGTAGTCTCGGAATCCGTTGCTGAACAGTACAGATTAATGTTACTTAAGAAGTAAGTAAACTAGGCCCTGGAGGAAATTAAGTTACATAACGCTAACAGATCATACGTATTCCTTTATACACCTACTCAAAATAAACTCTAGACATAAAGACAGACACAAAAACTATTTCACAACATAATGTACCCACATGAGATAATATTTTACCAGTCTGAAGTAGCTAAATTCAAACAATTCACAGATTTTAAAGATTGTACGTTTTGAGACAAATAACAAGCTACAGGATCTCCGGAAATCAAATTACGGCTTTTAGAATGAAATTTCAGCAAGTTGTGACGATTATATAAGTTATTCTTGCAGTAGATTAGAATGATGCCGGGAATATTTGTTAGAAAGCTTGCCCGATTTTAGCTTATAATTTATTTGCATAGTTTTCTGAAGAGACTTTTCAGTCCTATTGTAAAGATCAATTCGATTCCATGGTGCATTTTCTTCATTAATTTGATATGTTGGCTTATTTTTCAATTGAATAAAGTGAAATGATAATTTTTTCAAGAAATTTGAAAGAACAGTTTTCGGATCATATCTAAGTAACAATATGAAAGAAAGCTAACTGCCTTAAATTTGTTCTTCGCAATTTTGTATAATAGAAAAGTACAGATAAGTTACGTGTTAACACAATTTTTGCATTTGCTTTTAAAAGAAAAACATTATATGAAAATACAAATTTACTCATTTGTAAATGAAAAAGAATCTTGTTGCAATAAATCATATTTCTTCTTAATATATATTTGATAGCAATTTCATCTAAAGGGTATTTAACAACCTTTAAATCCACTGTTTAGTATGTTAGTTTTCACTTGAGCCATGTCATTTATGAATTATAAATAATTTGCCAAAGAAGTGCAGCACAGAGGAAATTCTGGAATAATACAGATTGAGAAAGAATCAACAATTTTTCAGCAGCAAAATAATTTACCACTAGAAAAGTTCTACTTTAAATCTCTGGGTGATAATGCAAGTGTTCTATCTCTAATTTTTAATAAAATTTAGTTACGTATGTTTTTAAGCAGTGTTCACTCTATTTCTTCAAACAGCTGTCAACTAACGGTATATAAAGATTATCTACTTCAAACAGCATTATACATAATGTTGTACTTTGAAGCAAAACTACATTTTTAGCAATGGAGTTATAAAAGTTGCATTATCACCAAACCATATTTTAATAGTATAGCAAATGTCTCATATTAAGGAAAAAGAGGATTTGTGCATTACTCATTGGGCTTAAACAATATGCAGCAAGACATTTTGATTAACTATATTTCCTCTGTTATGGAATAAAATAGCATATCTAAACTATTAATATTGTAAAAAAGAGATTGAGAAATTTTACTCCAAATGACACAGAATTATACAAATAATTAATCCGAATAATGTGCATGAAATTTAGTTTTGTGTTAATTAACTGATTTATGTAAACATTTCCATCCATAATTATAGACATTACAAAATATTATCGTACACTTCAAAAAAGTGAAGTAAAACAGTAGCACTATAATTAAGCTATAGTAAAACAGTAGCACTGTAATTAAGCTATTAAAATTTAAAATGA
The DNA here is from genome assembly GCA_013235015.1 of Araneus ventricosus. Classification (NCBI taxonomy): domain Eukaryota; kingdom Metazoa; phylum Arthropoda; class Arachnida; order Araneae; family Araneidae; genus Araneus; species Araneus ventricosus. The sequence goes on from BGPR01000005.1 coordinate 4,737,460, forward strand.
ACCATGTTTAAAAAGGAAAAATTGACTTAATGTAAACATAAAAGTTTGTTACAGTTAGTTCATTTTCTGTTGCAGAGTGCAGATATAAGGCTGGCGTGGGTTGTGTAACTAATGTTCCGTTTCTTCATAAATTATTCATGCGATGATGAATAAGTAAATCAAGAATATGAATAAATAATTTTTATTCATTAACTCAGTTTATGAAATATAATTAAACTTCTGAGCATCTATTTTAAGCGGATAGTTTAGCTCTGAATTATAAAATGCATTCATCTCTATGGTGAATTTCCCTTTTTTCTCCCCTCTCCGTATGAAAGATAGATGGGTAAATCGGGTTCAATTAATGACATATTCAGCTCCATTTAATGCATGTGTTTTTATCGCTTTTATTTTTAAACAATGTATCTTAAGTAATTACCATTAAATTAAGAAAGATATAAATGTGTTAAACGTATTAAACTGAAATACTTAAAATGCTGCTTCAAGGATTTGAAAGACGACATTCAAGATAAACATATCTTTTGTGCATCTTTTCGATATTTATGTAGCAATGTCAATTTGGCAAAATTCCTTTTGTAAAGAAGATTGTAATTAAAGCAATAGTTATATGAATACAGTTTCGTCGAATTCCATTCACTTTTTATTAATTTACAATTGCCTGAGGGTAAATTATAGTTTAGAGTTCTGAAAAGTGCTTTCTTTCATTAGAAGCTATTCCACAATTCATGAATTTATGTGTTTGGAATCCAAAGAAAAGTAAATGATATTTTTTGAATCGAAACATAAAAAAAAACTGAAACAATAATAAATTAATTCTAAGATTTTCTCTAGTGTTTGAAAAGGCTTTCTCCTTTGAACTATATCTGAAGAATTAGTTAATAATACCGCCCATATGCAAGAGCTTATAATATAATGTGCGCTTTTAAAATGCTTAATTCATTCGAAGTGTTTTCACAGTAGAATTGTGGAAGCATTCATCTTTTAACTATCCTTGACTTTCGATTCTCTCTTCATATTCTGGTAAAAAAATACAGACAAGGAAAAAAAATTATTTAGCTCTGAAGGAACTTCGTTTAAACGCCAATCAGTGCAAAAGTTTTCCAATTATGCATCCTTTTCTGAATTTGTGATATGTTTTTTTAATTAGTAACTTTAAATTGTGACAAATTTACCATTGAGTCGAGAGCTGCGATTAAACTTATCATTTGAACTTTATTGCTGTTGCAGGACCAAAAACATTTCCAACGTTTTGTCGCAAAGAAATTCCTGTTTTAATTGTGTTCAGCATCGTCCCGTTGAGAATTATCAGATTCAATCTATATAAATTCTGTTCTAACTTGTTAAGAAATTTGATCTATTGAAGTTAGTGGAAACGTGAATAGTTTCAATACCATAGTGTCAAGATATTGAGGTTAGTGAGAATTATTTTTCAAGCTTTTTCTAGATGACTGATATTTTGTTTAACTTTGGATAAATATCTAAGATTAATTTATTGGCATTTCTTATTATTTAAAATTAATAAAAATGTTTCATTTATTTTTTGTTATTAATGATCATAAAATGCATTTATTCAAAGTGTTGTGTTTCCTCATTACTTCCTCTATGTAACATATGAGTCAATTTTGCCTCAAATTGATTATTGGTATTGAAAAGAGAATTCAATTAAAAATAATTATTTAGTGAATTTTACTAAGCTTTTTAATTCAAGATTATTTTCTTACTTCTTCTTCTTCATATAGATATTGAAGAATCTCAAAGAAAACAAAGACATAATTTTCATGTCCCAATATTTTCCTTCGTAATTTCGCTTAGGGTTGCTAACCAAGAGCATAAGAAGCCCCCATTTATATATGGTTACATTGTTATTTTCATGGTTATATACTGTTATTCTCATAGTAATATACGGTTAATTTCACATCTTATCCTTTTTCTCTTAAAGAAACGAATATGAAAAGTAAACGAATTTTGAAATTCTCGTATGTTCCAATGCAAAAATGAAGTTGTCACAACACTTTACTTCAGGCAATATTTCAAATTATTGGCTTAGATAGAATATTAAATAAGAGATTTATAAATTGAAGTCTTTATTGTCTTCATAATAATTTCCATCTGAGTTTCTTTAATGCACAAGAACGAAAAATAATGAAAAGAAATAACTTTTGGTTCTATTTTATTTATTTTATGTGCTTTGTATTTTTTTCATTTCCCTGTATTATTGATTGCAGACAAATGCACGTTTCCTTCACTCTTACATGTTTTCTTTCATTGGTTTATTTTTTCATTTTCTTTCAATTTCTATCCATACGCCCGGTGTAAAAAGTCGATAACGATCCCGTCGTATAATTTTAAATCAGATATACGAAAAGAAAAATATGCACCTATCTGTCCGACTCCGTTAATCGATGCAATAGCAGGAAAGTAATCAATAGGTTCCGAATGTAATCAATCTGAGCCTCGTGAACTACGCCCAAACCCATTGTCATGAGTACAGGAATGAAATATGAAATTATTCTCCCCGTCCGTGTACTTTGTAATTTCGTAAAACATTTTACTGCTGTAAAATGTGAAAATTAATCATCCTCCGACAGTGTCGGCGAATTTTTTTTCCTGCATACTTCTACATTCTTTGAATTACCAAAATGGTCCCATTTTTTCCCCCTCGTAGAAGAACACGGACTTGTGATCCGCCATATGTTATTAAGCCGAAAAAGAACTTGTCCTTTTCCCTCAGAAAAAAAAATCAATTTTTCCCTCGTCTTTCTATTCATCAAAAGAAAATAACAATTTCTAAGTTCTCTCTTTCGTGATAAGCCCTTCTCATGAAATCGCTAACATAACACATTAGGTTGCACTTATCGAAAAGTTCTTGGGGAGAGAAAAGTTTCGCTCTCTTATTCATCATATCCAAGCTGTCAAAGTAATTATTCGAAAAGCAATGCCAGCCAGTTCCCCCAATGTTAACATATGGATTATTTTTCCTTCTTCCCGATCGCACTTGAATGATGAACAGAAGAAAAGTTTCCGCTTAGCGGTAATTCACGGAGGCTTTTCACTCATTTCTCGCCTAATGACGGTTCCTCTGTCTTGCTTTTTGCAAAAGACGCACTGCCCCACTCTGATGAAGAAGAATTTTCTCTGACTGTTATTAATATTTGACGTCACCACCCAGATGAAAGAATCGCAACCATTCCCAATCTCATCCCCTCCCATTTATTGAGAATCACGCGTTTATCTCCTCTGCCTTAAAGAAGTTATTTTTACCTTCCTAAATATTCTCCTAATGGATAGGCCTATTCTTCATTTGTTCTCCACCTTTTTCGCCCGGGCAAGGAAATGGCCGAGAATTCATTTCCAATTTCCGCTCGCTTTTTTCCTCATTACTTCGCGCCTAAGGTAAATCGAAATGAGTATCACTGATGGAGCTATTACCGTTTCCAATTTGAAGTGCCCGACCATCAACGGGTCCCAGGCCCAAATGACAATCGCATGCTCTCCACTGGAATGTGACGAGGGAAAATTTTAGACAAGTTTAAGTAGTCCAGTAATGCTCGCCGATCGATACTTCACGAAAATATTATACAAATGGAGAGAAAAAGAAATAATGTGGAAGGA
>BGPR01000005.1:4741081-4799591 GCA_013235015.1 Araneus ventricosus
ATTTTGGATCTAAAAATAAAATAACTCGGATGCATATTTTGCTTTGTGTAATGAAATAACTTACTATCCTAAAAGTAATAAGTAAATATCAAATTAAAGTCAAATTCGATAATTCAGGGAAATTTCGACTGGTTTAAATAATACAGTAATACCCGCCGATCGATACTTTACGAAAATATTATACAAATAGAGAGAAAAAGAAATAACGTGAAAGAATGGCCCTTCAATTTCAATTTAGGAAACAAAAATAAAAATCACTATAAACATATTTTACCTTGTATAATGAAATAAGTGTTACAAAAGTAATATTAAATTAAATTCAGATTCTATAATTCGGAATAAGTAGCAGTAAATTCTTATTTTCAGTTTTATAGAAATCATCCTGCAAATACATTTCGACTAATTTCTTTAGGATATGTTTTGGACAAACAAGTTAATATTTATTACGATACATAATGTAATATATCTGCGATGTAAATGATATAATAAGTTACGAGAAAAAGAAAGAACAATTTAATATTTCTGTTAGAAAAACAAATTGTGCGGAAGGATTGCCTTTCGATTTCAGATCAAAAAATAAAACACTGGCAGCATGTTTGTTTGGAAAATTTTGCTTTGTATAGTAAATTGCTAAGTATTCTAAAAGAAATAGTAAATATCAAATCAATCATATTCGATAAGTGGAATAAGTAGCAGTAACTTCTTGCTTTGAGTTTCACGAAAATGCTTCCACAAAGAAATTTTCATTAGTTTCTATATGAAATATTTTGTAAATATCATTTTAGATTTACTATATTACGAAATTAAACTTATCTGTGATGAGAAAAATATGAGGAAAATTTCCCAAAACTTGATAAGGCTGCGGTTGCCTAGTGATAAGGTCTCGACCGCGTGGCTGGAGGGTTCGATGGTTTGAAACCCGATTCCATTGAAGATCCTCTGTGTATGGTGCCTGTTGCACGTTAAATCATATGTAGTGACCAAACGTCCTCCCGTTGCTGTGGTGCGGAAGTTTGGGAGAGGGTGCCAGCTCAGGCGTCTTCCTCCTCATTTGACCGTGGTTCAAAATTGTGAGGTCCGTCCCAAAATAGCCCTCGTGTTGCTTCTAAACGAGACGCTAATATAAGTAAACTAGACCCAAAGATTTTATCCATTATAACACTTAACATATTATTTTGAATTTTTTATATTCCACCCTCCCTCTTTTTCTTATTGATGGTAATGATTAGACATCGTCGTGAACAATGAAAGAGTATTTGGTTAAGTAGCATCAACATAAGCTTAAAATGCTCATTTATTTTTAGTCTGGCAGATTAATTATACTTTTTAAGATTATAGATGCTCAAATTACTATATAAAAGAGTATGCTTTAATTTCCATTGTACTTTATATATTTTGCGTCTGCATGATAACGAAAATATGAAACTCCTTTTCATTAAAGAAAGAATTTAATATCTTTAAACGGTGAAAAACAGGCAAAAATATGTTTTCATTTTTTTTATCAGTACAATCCAAGTATCCTTCCAAAAGGTTTTTGATTTGCTTTTGTTTGTTTAACTCTTTAAAAGGGAGGATTAAAAAGGGAGGATTTTTACACAAAAATATTTAGTCTGAATTAAAATAATATTTTTTCGTTCAAGACTCGCTAGAATAATATTTTACGTTTTCATGCAAAGTGCACTTTTACACATAGAAACAGTTGTTAATAAAGAATTTTATTTAAAACGAAACTTAAACTACACAAAATATATTTTTTATTTTAGACGTAAAAACGGTAAATTTTTGATTTGCATCTAGTATGTTTTAAATTTTAATTCAACAAAAACCGTACTCCATGATGTTTACATGAAAACTATGAGAAATTTTGATCGTCATCATTAGTTATTATTTTTAAGATCATAGAGATTTCTAAGAATTTATGGTTTTTTGGCACAACAAAAAGATATAAATATTGTACGTTTTTAAAGGAGAAAGCATCTAATAGCGAACTGTCGCGACTAGTATTAGTGTAGGTTATTGGCGAATGTTTCCTGGAGGACTTTATTAGGAAAATTGACCCATATTCATGTTATAAACACAGGAACAACTTACCGTCGCAACATTTCACATTATGTCTACAAATTTTGAAAAAGATACTGCTTGAGAATAAAACGACTCTCGTACTAAAATGTGTAATCTAATGCCATCGCGTTTTAAGTTTGATGTAAAATAATAAAAAAACGGGAACAGAATTAAGCTTATTATAGTCTCTCAATTCACTTTTCTAAAGGTTTTCCAAAATTATGTTTTCCTAAAGACTATCTATGAACAGTGTTTCGTAATATTTTAAGCTTACTCCATTTTATAAAATTTAGTTAATATCAGAGCAAAGATTTCTGTTTGAATTAAAAGTCTCATTTCGTTTTTCTATTGTAGAAATGGCAAAAATGAGTTGTTGGCGCTAGTTATGGTTCAAATATTATATTTTATTCACGATAATAAACATTTGCTTGTTTTATCAGTTTCTAAAACCATACCTGGGTGAAGGCGAGAAAATACTACTCTACTGATATTTTATCGCACTCCCAAACTTTTTATTGTTTCGATACGCTACCCGCAAAAGATGAGAAGTAAGCTCTAGTTTAGTGTAATTTTTTCCCTCCTACCTCCAATAAAATATGAATAAAAAAGAAGGAAAAAAGAAAACTTTCCAACTGCAAGTGGCAAACCATCTCCATAGCTTGGGGCAAAACAAAGTGCAGTTGAGCGGAAGAAATAGGCAGAAAACATAAATTGGAGCTTAAAATACCTGATCTTGAAATGTTTAAAAAGTATTTGTGGGTCGAAATCTTCGCTATTTAAGCGAATCCCGATAAACGGGCCGTCACTTATCTGGCCCGTAGCCAGCTCGAAGATAAACATAGAAGAATAGGGAGAAATTGTGTTTTATGAAGAAAAGTTTCTTAGCTGTGCTGACAATACTAAGAAGAATGGCTGGCTCTAGGTACTTCGTTTGAGAATTCCAAATCGCTTGTCTACGGGGGACATTACACCAAATGTCTTTTTATAGCAAGGATAAATTTTCATACACTTCTTCTTTTTCAGTCCCTCTCTTTTGAAAAACCTTTCTTCCCGCTCTATACTTTACATTCAGGGAGCTATAAATTAACTGAGGGTAGAGACATTTTATCTCTTCGCCTTCTCAATTGTTTACTCAATTTGCTACACTTGGCACCCGTTTTAAGCGTTTACAAATGCTCGCATTTTTAAGTACTGGCTCGGACTACCAACATAGATCGTAAGAACGAAAAATTGGTAAAAGGAATATCTCGATTTTTTTAAAAAAATCATATTTATTTTACACTTTAACCTTCTTCTCTTCTTCTTCTGTATTGTTTAATTTTTTTCTATTTATTTGCTTCTCTAGTTTTAGATAAATAGCCCTCGTGTTGATTGAAAATTGGACTTTAATGTTACTAAACTAAAATAACTCAGATTTTAGATTGTTGGAATGAGACAAACTCGCTACTAATTTCTTTATTTTACTTAATATATCGTTTTAAAGCTCTTAGAATTAGGAGAATTTGGAAATTTGTTAAAAAGAAATATCTTAAGTGATATTTGAAGGTTCGATTTTATTATTTTATAATTATTTTATTTCTTAACATATTAGAAATGAAAAGTTCAGAAATGAATATTATTATTACTTCTTCACAAAAAAATATGAAATATTACTGTAATGTCAATTTCAGAACTCTGAGTTGTAGAAAACTAAAGATTTACATAAAAAAGTATAATGTAATGCGTTTCCACAAGTTTAATTTATTCTTCTAAGTAAATAAAGAAATTTAATATGAATTAGCAGCATTCCTTTTAGATTGGTTTGCTTTCATTGTTGTTTATTGGCACTGGGTCCTCTTGGAGACAATTAAAATTAATAGGCATTTTAGAATTTAATAAGAATATATAGTTACAAAATACTTCTGGTGAATAAAAATTACTTAGAATACTTTATTTACTAACATCCGTATAAAGAAAACGCTTAATCTGTAAGGAGCTGTTTTTATACTTATTTTTCAAAGAGTGGTAAATAAATAAAGTTCTTGAAATGCTTCATAATCATTCAAATCAAAGTTCATTGCTTTTGAATGCATTAATAAAACAGAAAATACGCAAATGCTTTTTGATGGTTTAGGGCAGAACTCGCTGCTTTTCTGTTTTTGATTTAAAAATCAAAAGCATTCTATCAGTGATAACAACGTGATAAATCTTGAAATAATTTTTGGATAGGTCAAATTATTTACCAAAATCCCTTTTCCAATAAGAAGATTATTACTTATTCTAAGAAAACCTTTGATAAAAAGCTTGTCAATAAATGAATTTCTGCTATTAGACAACACATGCTACACATACACTGCTATTACAAATCCTTGATGTTTTCTATATAACTTTATCCATTGTTTTAAACATATAGTGTTTTATTAGTGCTACTTAAGCTAAATAACTAGACGCAGCTGGAAAGATAGCTTAGGAACCTTAAATTGAAGACTTCTTGAATAGAATCGTCTCTCCATATTTCGAAATATTCCAACCAACGATATAACAGAATGCGTTCCAAAGTTTAATATGCATTCTAAGCCATGAGAATACCATCGATCAAAGGAATAAGGCTTCTGCAATACGCTGCTAAAATACATCAATCAACGTCCAGTTTCATGAGTTTATCAAAATAATGCAATTCCGCATATTTTAAACTTAAATGCTTAGAAATACAGGTAGAGGAGATTTTCATCTGTGAGATGGAATGATATCATTTGAACCTTCAAGATATATTACAAATAAGCCAACAGCACGGAATTGATATTGATATAAATTTTAATGCTTAATTTGTGTATTATGCCTAGATAGTCCAGTAAATCCGTCAGAAAATAGGGGTTTGCTGTGCAAAAGGTAGGGTAGTTTTGATTTTTGGATATGTTGTTAGTGTTGGGCGCGTGTCGTAAAATCCAAGTTTTCGACCTCGTCGCGCCAAGGCTCGCCACTGCACGCCGCTTGAACAAAATATCAAAATTTTGGATCTTTTCTAAATTTTTTCACAATATCTCCAGAACGGTTGGTTTTACAGAAAATATTATCCTTCACAATTTTAAAGTAGAGTAAATTTGTCCCAGTTTGAGCCCAAAATCAGCTCTGTAACTTCAATAATGACTAAGACACAGGCTTCCAAAAAATCACGATTTTCTCAAAAATTTATAAAAATTGTTATTTTTCGTTAATTTTTGTTGAATATGTCCTAAACTAATATAAGGTGATTTTCTCAACACATACCATTCCCCATAAATGATGTGCTGATGTCAATAAGCAGTGGTGTAATAGGAACGGCGAATGTTAATTGTTACTTGTCTCACGAACTTGGTTGCGAGGGAATCTCCAGAATTGTTGGTGGCAACTTCGGAAACGTTTGCAAGCGTAAAGATAAAGTCATTACACTTGCTTCTGTTAACAACAGTGCTAAAATTGGGAAAGAAAAAATTACTGTGGACCCACTAACCCTCTTTCACAGAATTTGTGTAGTCAAATAGTCAGATGAAGACTTGAAAATTGTTTTCACATTTGAACTGTCACCTTTCCTTTTGTCACTGCTTAATGAAGAGGGAATGCGAAAGGGAACAAAATCGTCTCTGTTTTCTGCGTTCACACCAACAAAAATTGATGCCGTCCAAGGTAAAAATAATTTTGTAGTGGTGGAGGGAGGCCACTTACTTCACAAAGTTGTTTGGCAGAGGAGCATGAATTTCGAGGACATTGCTAAGAGTTATCTGACATACTTACAAACACATTATGGATCGAACGTAGCCGTAGTGTTTGATGGATATCCTTCTGATGTGAATGGAAATAGCGCCAAAAGTGCAGAACGCATTCGACGAGCAAACTTACATTCATCACATGAGATAATCTTCAATGAAGCCACATGACTACAAACTTCTCAAGAACGATTTTCAGCAAATGAAAGAAACAAGATGCGTTTCATTGACCTCTTGAAAAAGTTTCTACAAAAAGCAAATGAAAGAGAGCTTGTACTTCCGAATATGTGGAAAAGGGAGGACGCCTGATGTGTTATACTCCACAACGTCATTTAAATACAAATTCAGCAGAATGATTTTGTTAGTTCACGCTTTCAGTGGGTGTGATACTTCAAGTGCACTATTCGGCCATGGGAAAACAAAATTTTGCTTTTTAGAAAAAAAACCGACACCTGGAAGAAAAAAATACAAGTATTTTTCAACTCAGAAGCTACCATTGACCAAGTGACTAAGGCAGGCGAAACTTTTCTGATTCATTTATATGGAGGTAACCCCAGAACCTCTGCATGTGATCTCAATCACTTGGCTACACGCTGTTTACACAATCAGCAACTAAAGCAGGGTCCACTCTAGCACGTTTACCCCCAACCGTAGAAGCAGCATGATTTCATGCCTTAAGATCTTAGCTTCAGATACAGAAGTGGCTAGGACATGAGAAAAATCCTCTTGAATGGAGCTGGGTACCTACACGATTCGGCCTCTCCCCACGCAAAATGGAAAGGGATGCAGCTCCTGAATCCCTCTTGAAAATTATATCTTGCAGCTGCAAGAAAAGTTGCAAGAATGCTTGTGGTTGCCGGAAAGCAGATGTTATATGTTCTTCCCTGTGCACTTGTTCTCTGGGAGAAGCTTGCTAAAACGTGTCAGACATCAATCTACTTGAGGACAGCATTGAAGATGAAGATGACAAGCCATCGTCAATAAATAACTTTATATACGAAGATATAGAAGATTTATATCTTCAGCTGGATGAAGAGGACAAGGAGCAGCAGACAGAGCTTGAAGATTTCCGTCCTGGCCCGTCAAAAAGGCAAAAACTCTAAATATCATATATTATATGTTTTATGTCTAAAAACTACTGCCCAAGTTTTAACTTTTGTTATATAAACTTAGTACATATTTTTTGAGACTATTTAATTGTTTTATGTTGTCAAAAATTTCTAAACAACTGCATATCTTGAAATATAAGTCGTAGAAACATGCTATAATGCTTTATTTAAAACAAATTTACTCACCTTTAAAATTGATTCATATGACGTATGCTCTAAACACCTTATATTAGTTTAGAATATATTCAACAAAAATTGACGAAAAATGACAATTTTCATAAATTTTTGAGAAAATCGTGATTTTTTCGAAGCCTGTGTCTTGGTCACTATTTAAGTTACAGAGCTGATTTTGGGCTCAAACTGGGACAAATTTACTCTACTTTAAAATTGTGAAGGATAATATTTTCTGTAAAACCAACCGTTTTGGAGATATTGTGAAAAAATTTAGAAAAGATCCAAAATTTTGATATTTTGTTCAAATGGCGTGCAGTGGCGAGCCTTGGCGCGACGAGGTCGAAAACTTGGATTTTACGACACGCACCCAACACTAACAACATATCCAAAAATCAAAACTACCCGACCTTTTGCATACCAAAATATACCATTTTACTGGACTAAGAATGCAATGGAAGCAGTTTTAACTACAATATATAACGCATTTGCGTTCCGTTATTTGTACCGTTTTATTCCCTGGCAATATGAATGAACTTTTTACTGCTCATCGTCTCAAGTCTACAGAAGTTTTTCTATTTTTTAAGGTGAATGCGTTTTGTTGATGGTTATTAGGTAAAAATTCGTCATAAAATGGCATTTCGCAATGCGTCGCGAGCAGTGTTGAAACAATGGACGACAGCGAGACAGATATTAGCCAAAACAGATCAAATACAACAAGACGTTTTAATACCATCAAAATCGGAGACTTCTATTAGAAAAATCAAGTGTCCAGATTTATTCGCTTTCTGTAACATCTTTTATATCCCTTGCATTTATACGTTAAAAATTGTTCCGACCGCAGACGTTTCTATTTTTTTAAGGTAAATGCATTTTGTTGATGGCTGTTACGTAAAATGCGTCATGAAATTTAGCCACGCAATGCGCCATAAGCAGTGATGAAACAATGAATGACAGCAGAACAGATTTTAGCCAAAACAGATTAAATACATTAAGACGTTCTCATACCATCGAAGACCGGAGACTTCTATCAAAATATAGAATCTACAGAATCAAGTGTCCAGATTTATTCGCTTTCTGTAACATCTTTTATACCATCCGCATTTATGCATTAATAACTGTGCCGTCTTTTGTATTCAAAGTGAAAGCGGTTAAATTACAATGTTTTCCCCTTAAACGGAAGAAATATGGTTAATGATAATACAAAATGTTAAGCAGTAGGTGAAACAAACGTCATCTGAAGCTCACATTTTATTGTTTTTTTTGTCATTCGCAATTTATAAACTTCGTTTAGCAGTTGGAGTTACCACGGAAACATGTTTCTACAACAGTATTCTTGAATCTATAAAATTATTCTTAACTCAACAGCACCATCCTTTAGCAAGTCAATTAACATATAAAATTAAATGCAAACTTAATAATTCCGCAATAAAAAGACTGAATTCAGCAATTGGATTTCTGCATGCCACAGAAACATGTTTCTACAACTCTATTCTGTAACTAATTAAGTAATATGAAGAAAAAAATATGTACTGGAAAATGAAACAACAGTCGAATGTTTGCAATAGAATGTGGCATAATTTCAAAATTCTAATTTACATTTACCAGAAATAATAAAAAAAAATCAGTTAAATACTTCACCGGGATATCAACGAAGGGTTGATAGATTTACAAATGCTAATTGAAATGAGTTAAAGTAAATGTTTATGGAAGACTGAAACATGCAAGGACTGCGTTACATTTCATATCGCCTATGGCTATACGAATTTTTCCTCGTTTAATAAGAAGAGGAAAAAATCAGCTTCGCATATCGCAACGAAACAAAACATGCAAAGAATGCCGTTCACGCGTATCCTAAAACTACTTAATCATGGATCTTTCTCGACGAGTATGCTAAAAATTCCTTTTTAAAAGGGATCCTTCTTTTTCTGTCGATTATCTTTTCCTCCGCAATCAAACCTTTGGATTCGCTGAAACGGAAAGAATCGTTTTGAGTTTTCTGGATTTCAACACGCAAATTAAAAGTTCAATGCTTATTTTTGCTGTTATTGCGATTGAGAATTTTTCTCCGGGGTGCCTTATCTCTGAGATGGGGAGGGAGAGGGGTGCAGGGCTCCTTTCTTTTTTGGCATTGTTCAAGCTTTCGAAATTAAAGGAAGTGCATTAAAATTTTCAATCCAAACTCTTGAGGATATCTTCCACTTTTCGGTTAAGATTCACGCTCCACTGACTTTAATTCTCCCAGGTTTGTTTCATACTTACTACCCCACCGCATACCATCTCGTTATTAAACTGAAAATTCCGAGCTGAACATTCTGAAGAATGAAAGTTATTTTTTTTAACGTTCCTTCCACAATTATTATAATTCTCAACATGAAAATTTTTTTATTCGGAATCGCTGATTAATATAAATGCGAAATATTTAATCGTTAATTAAACTCGAAAAAGCGAGCAGAAATCCACGAGCCGACTCCGTCTTGGAAAAGTGGGATGTCGTCTTAAAAATAATAAACTTTCATAAAAAGTGTAATTAAAATAAATTCCTGGCATATTAAGTCGAGGCTAATTTTATCAAATGCAGAGGTGCGTTTTCCTTGGCTTCTCTGTTTCGGAGTTCCCGAACAACTCGGAAGAAAGCGAAACAAAAACCTCAGAAATGTGGGCAATTACGGAAAATAAAGATATTTAAAGCGACAAAACATTAAGCGGAATCTACTCGCTAATTGCTTAGAAGAGTTTTTCCACTGAGAAATTGTCTCTTAAATACAGAATGGAAAGAAGAGACTATCCCATTTAGTAAGGTGCATTCTTGGCTTCACAATAAATGTGAAAGGGGAAAAAGGATTTTATTTTAGGAGATTTTGTCTGCATCATCACGTGAACTGTTGCTGACTTAAGAAATCCTACAGCAATATGAAGAGACATAATAAATTCAATTTGTGATCTAATATTAGTTTTTGCCTTTTTTATACCCGCACGTTGCACGGTGCATTAAAAAAATGAAAAACACAGTTTAAAGTTTTACATGCATTAGTCATTATTTTTATTTATCTGCTTTTTCGTATATTTTGACAAATGCAAAAATAAAAAATAAATAAATTCCTAAATAAAAATTTTTACACTAGTGTCCAAAAATAATTCACAATTTTGAAGATGCTGCAAAATTGGAGGCAATATGGATACTATGGTTCGCAATCAGTTTCTGAGAATCGTGGAACATACTATCGTTGGAACTCACATTTTATAGTGAAGATTCGGTATCGAGGTCAATTATGAGGGCCACCAGAATGGGATGAAGGTGAAAATGGAGTTTTAACCATCCTGCTTCACAGAAAACTGATAACGAGATGTAACTTTCATCAATGCCTATGTTTGATGTGCATAATACTTACAAACATTATTGTAAACACAGCACAAATATTCGGGAAGATATAAAGGTTTTCTTAAAAAATTCCAAATTTTTGCTCATGTTTTTTGCTTATAACATGCAGAGTTTCCCACCAAATTGTAAGAAACTTGCAGAATACTTGACAAAATTTAAAAGAAGCATTGTGTATTAAAATTTGAATTAAAACATTTGAATATTACAGGAAATATGAACATTTCCAGTAAAGAATTTTTTACTGAGCATCTGCGAAACGTAGCGTAATTTTTTTTCATAACTGCAGAGCTAGATATATAGGGCAAATTATATAAACATTCCAGTTGAATACCATTAGTATTTAGAAAGATATCGGCATTGCAGGTTGGCGAATTTCGGTACACTTTAAGAGAAGATAATTGATGAGGGTTCTTGTACAAATTGATATTTTTAAAACTTAAATTTTCGATTAGTAATTGTCGAACTGTAATTTAAATTATGTATTTAACTTATAAGTATACATGAGCATTCAGGATATTTAATTTTCATAAAATTCAATATTACTGTTATTAAAATCTTAAATAATTATTTTTCATATATGTTATACCAGTTTTGTTAAATTAACATTCCGTTTCGAAGCAACAAGAGGGCTATTTTGGGACAGACCTCGAAATCTTCAGCCTCGGTCAGATGACACCTTACGTATGATTTGGGGTGCAGTAGGCCTAATAAGCGACGGACCTGCAATGCAATCGGGTTTCCAACCTGGAACCCCTCGGCTCCGAGGCCGCTATCTTACCGCTAGGGCACCGCGGCTACGCATGCGATATCAGAAAATGAATAGAATCGTATTGATAATATATGCACTTAACCCATTTGCATCATTAGCATATATGTATATGCGCTGAATTTTCCTGGTCATTATTAACAAAGCACATATATGCGCTCAATTTTTTATGGCCATTATAGCGAAAGCTCATATGCAGTCAGTTAGTGACGAGTGGCGGTTGCGAACAGATTACATTTTTTTCCGTGTGAAGCAAAAATATAAAAGTGCTGAGAAAAATGGAGGGTTATGATCCTAATAGTTGTGAAGAAGTCATTGTACCTACAAAACGCAGATGTATTATAGTGATGTATTTTGAAATATCTATATTGATAGTGATCAAAGTGTAAGTGATTTTCAATGGGAGGAAAGAAATGACCAACCTAAATTGCATTAATTTATATCTGTTAGTGCAATAAATAAGGATATTACAAACTTTCCTGAAGAGAACGTTTACAATTTATTTGTAACAGAAGAAATTCTTAACACATTGCAATGGAAACTAATCGATTTGATAAAAGCGATCCGACTTTCCAAGTAATTTCTGTAGAGGAATTGGAAATTTATTTTGCAGTGATAATATTGATGTCTCGGGTGTAAAAACTAATATTCCAAAGTTACTGGAGCACAGATATTTTAATTGCACGTAAAATATCGCAGCCTGGCTACACAGGGATTTACAGGTCAACATGTACCAATACTTCTTGAAACAACTTCATCACAGAAAGCTCGTAAACTTTGTATAGATTATTTATCACAGAAATAGACAAAAGAAACATTTTGCCAGTGCTATAATTGCCATGTGATTATATGCATTGAACCTTTCAAGTATTATCATATTTTTCAAAACAATTAGATTTAATTTTTCAAATCATTACTGATGTATAAATAGATGAATTAGCTTTTTTGAATTAAATAAAATTATGAATCTTTTGTTTACGCTAGCTGCTTTCAATTTTTATACGTTTTGAAACATTTATATTTTAATATAATTAAAAAAAATTTGGTGATATATAACGATCCATTTTAAACTTTTCCAAATGATGCAAATGTGTTAACTAGGAGTACAGAATAAAAAAATGTATATGCAATAATTCTTTACATGTTATTTTATAAAATTTGCTTAGATATATGGTAATGATGTAACACAAGAATAAAATCTTAAGATACAATCAAAATAAATTTCGGTAAAGTTCAGCTATTTTCTGATTAATAAAACCTTTGTCATCGAATTTAAGAGTTTTATCTTTTACCTCGCTTTTATCTTATTCATATCTTTCTCATTTTCTTTCAAGTTTCGTATCAGAAAATAATGATCTTCATAACAACTCCTTGACTTCAAAAATAGCACAGAATAACAATTTTAATATATTTTTTTTCTTTTCAAGTTAAATTGCAAACACTACTTAGAAATATGAACAAAATTAACAGAAGAATTGAAGTTTATCTAGCATTCGAAAAGTAATTTTATAGCAAAGGTTTGATTACATTCGAATACTTCAAAAAAAGGATTACATTCTAAATAAAGGATTAAAAATTTTGTATAAGTTTTATTTAAGTACAATATAAGGTGCGAGTCAAAAATTGTAATCAATTAAGACATTATTTCAATCAGATGTCAGGCAATCGAAAATATTCGATTTTAGCTGTAAAGGAAAAAAGTGTCTATTTTCTTCGATATTATAGAAACAGGCATTAAGATAAACGAAATTCGTCCATGCAAATATAAATAAAACATAAAAATAGATATTTTCTTCTTTGTGTGAACAGAAGTGCATCTTGCTTGCATCTCGTCTTCGATTTTCTCTGACATTTTGTCTTTTAAAATCTTTTTTTGCTTTTATATTTCGTCTGTGTGCATTCTATTACCTTCTCAAAATTGCTGCTTGATTGTATTATAATCTTACAATGAAAACCATAGAAATTTAACGCAATCCATCTTATTTTATAATGTTTAAAATAATGAAGATTAAGCTAAAAAATACAACTAGTTTCTAATGATTTCAGGTTTAATAATCGTTATTTCAGGTTAATTATTTCTAGGTTGTATTTATGATATAATTTCCGTTCTGAAGGAACACGAGGGCTATTTTGGAACGGACCTCGTAAGTTTGAACCGCGATCAGATGAAGAGGACGATACTTAAGCTGATACCCCTCTCCAAACTTCAGCACCACACCAGTGCTAGGACGTTTGGCCCCTACGTATGATTTAATGTGCAACAGGCCCACATACACAGCGGATCTTCAGTGGAATCGAGTTTCGAACTTGGAACCCTGAGGCCCCAGATATAATTATGGATACACACACATTTTGAAGAAGTCAGGCAATTAATATTAGAGAGTCTTTTGTTCATAGTTCCATTTCAGAAACTTTATTGAAAACATTTCATAACAGTTTCTTTAACTGATATGCATCAGAAGTTTGGAGCACACATATCAAGAGCAATATAGCAAAAATGTAATATAAATCTAAACTATCCTAAAAATGGTCGAAAGATCTCTATATGTTATTTATTAACACTGGAATAACTGGTATTGAATGCATACCTATTTCTACCACATTCCATGAATCTGACAATTTCTACAACATGGCTAACCTATTTCTAGCACAAGCTGGGTATTTAAGGAATTTTTTTATATTTAATCTACTCAATACTGAAGTGAATAAATAACATTGATGTTCTAAAATTTTTAATATTTTGCATTTACTTTCCTTAGGATATATACAGTAACATAATTAAGATATAATATATCAATTCAAAATTATAGCAATCCGTCATATTGACAAATTTTGGTGCATACAGGTATTTCAAATGTAGAACTTCATAATTAATGTAGTCCATAGCTTCTAAATTGGCATCTGTAATCACCACTTCAGAAAAATCAGCATATATCCGGTCCAAAATAGCTTAATAATTTTTATGAATTTCACCAAGAAATATAATATGCATCAAGATTATTGTTTTGGTTGTTCTAGTATTAATACGATGGAAAGCCAAAAACGGATTTTATAATGATAGTATAAACATAATTTGAAGAGCTAATAATTTTCTCTTCAATGAACTTTACTTATACTCAATGAACTATCTTAAACCAAAATTAATATACATTGCTATCAATATCTTTTATTATTAACAATAAAAGTACGGAAAACTTTCGGTAAAATCTTACAGAAAGGATTCACTGTTTTTAAAAATTAAGAGGACAACTTTCTGTCCAATGACAAAAATCAGTTATTAATAGGATTAAATAAATACTATAAGACATTTTTTATATTTTTTTCCTGGAAGATCGCAGATTTAATTTTCTTCAGAAATTGTCTGTTTGAACAGGGAAAAAATTACATTAATGATATTATGAGTTTAAAACTTAAATACCTAACTATTCTCATGATTTCCTGAAGGAAATAATTGGTATTAAATAAAACAACAGTTGAATATTCGATTACGGTCGAACATGTAATTGCATTATGTCACCTTCACAAAAGAGCGTAAATATTTAATGAAAGCTTTCACGTCAATTGCATTTATATCTTTGCTTCATGATTTTTTTGTGAAAGTTTAATGGTTTTTAGAAAACAGGAGATAGCTTCTGAAGTTCATTTATACCTTTATAAGAAATAATAAAATTTTCTACACTTAAATAGCTGCAAGAAACTAATCTCTCATGGCATTATTTTTCATTTGCGTCTAAGAAATTTCCGCTTTTTCTATATTGACGGAAATTTTCATGCATCATGAAAAGTTTTACTGAATATCTTCATTGAATATCTGTATTTATAAGCCTGACGTGTAAATTGAATTCAAAGAGATGAATTATTTAAATAAGGTTTAAGACACTTTTTCAATTCTTCGTTGGATATCTAAGAGAATGAAACGTTTTTTCCATATTTGTTGATTCCGTCTGAATTTTCTTACAAATATTTGCAGCATGCAACAGCATTATAGATACATTTCAGAATTTTAAATTTCTTCATAAATTTTAATACAAAAGCTTTAAATAATGTTTGTGTTATGCTGTATTTCTATTATTACTACAAAAATCATTGAAGTAAAAAAAATTATTACAATTTCTTTTTCTGAGTGAAGTTTAGTTAAACTAATATCTCATTGTGGAGCAGCACGCGGATTATTTTAGGACAGATCACGTAATTTTGAACCGTGGTTAACTGACAACGACGACACATGAGGTGGCACTCCCTTCTCAAAACATCTACGTCACACCAGCCGAAGGACGTTCAACTATGGACATAAGATTTGCCTTGCAAAGATGTCCACATACTTGGTGGATCTTTGGTTGAATTCTCAGTTCCTAAAACTGAGACATTTACGCCAATCCGCCGTCACCTGTCAACTCCTGTTGCAGCATTAAAAAGAAATTCAGAAGAAAGTCATTAACATGCATAATTTCAATAGCTCATTTCATAAAATGCATTAAAAAATCTGATATTAGTGTTACTTGCACATAAATAAAAATTTTGATAATATTTTGACAGCCTTTTATAAATTTAATTCATATTATTATATTACATCATAATTAGAAAACAAAGGGAGACTTGCACACAGATTTTGTGAGTGACAGTTTTTAAGGCAGTGACAACAATGATTTTCTCTATATATACAGGAAAACAAGTAACAATTATTTCCTATTCACGTCTTTCCAACATGTGTTAAAACATGTTTCAAATATTTCAAGCATGATTAGATTGTTGAATATCTACTCATTTCTTAATCAGTTTAATATTCAAAGCAAAATATTTGTAAAGAAAGAGTCAATTTTACAAACTTTTATTTAACTTGGCTGGTTTCATGTCTGTAAAGGTGTAATTTGTAATCGATTTTCACTCATTTTTCTGATGTGCTAGAGTTTTGAAATTTTGTGTACGTGTGAATTTTGGATGACAAAACGCCATTTAGATATTTTCATATCAAAATTATCACTTAATCGATTGATTTGGTTAAATTAATACAGAGTAATTAATAGTTAAATTTATTCCAGAACAGCTGTGCCGTCTAGTAGTGAGTCTGAGGAAAAAAATTATTAATAACCGCCTACTAAAAGTGTGGTTTGAAGAACTGTTTTTATAAATATTATTAAAAATTAAAAATGTTCTGATATTGAAAGAATATTTACTTCTACTGTGTTATAAAATACACTTTTGCTTAAAGTACTGAATTTTTAAAGTGCACAGTAATAAATTTAATAGGCTTGTGAGTATTGGTATCCGGTAGTGACAAACTTTGGGAAAATAATTTTTATGGATGGGATTTTAATCCGATCTTTTCTTCCCTAGATAATATAATACATATTTAAATAGATTACTAATTCATATGAGAGCGGAAAATAATACTTATAAAATATTAATTAAAGACAATTTTTAAAGTTACATTTTTGTTGCTTAAGAGCTTCCTCCAAAAAAATAACACTCACTCTGTTAAAAGTAGTGGTTATTCTCTAGAAAACTGAATGTTTTCCTGAAAATAATATAAAAATTTTAGAAATGTCCTGCGACATTTCATTTTGCTGGAAAATAGTAAACTTTGTAACAAAATTTTATATTTGAAATCATAAAAAGAATTTTTTTATAATTATTGATAAAATATTAATAAGTATAAATAAAATAATAGGTTCAAAGTATTTAATGTAATTGCATTAAATGCAATATGATTTATATTCAGCTGACCGTTTTACAAATATTTTGAAAGTATAAAAGTATTTTTTCGTCAATAATGTAATTTAATTAAATTTTTACCTCGCAGCATAAACATATTTAACTATTAGTTTTTCAATTCTGAATGTTGTTCATTTCAAGTAGTCACTAATTACTATTGAATTATATATTATTTTTAAAAAGTATGTTTACTCTATTTAGAGTAAAATTATGTTCAGAGTCAGATGCTGCAAAGTGAGTAGAATTTTTTTTATTCCTAGGCTTAATATATTCAACCAATAAATTTTCGAGGAATTTTCTAAAATTTTATGGGATAATTAAAAGTGTAACGCTATTTTTTAAAAGATATTACATGTCACAATGCATTTAGGCGTTTTTCTAATCTAAGTAAATACTTATTGATTATTGCGACATACTTTAAATCATTCTTAAATTTTTCCGCTCTAGTTAAAGCTAAATATCCGATAAACATGATTTACATTGAGATTAAAATAAGAAAAGCTGAAATATTGCACTAAATCCCCCAACATAGTGTTAAATTAGTGTTAAATCAGTATCTTTACGGAGTCCTGCCCCAAATAATATTAACCAACATCGTCCTACAAAGACTTGTAAATATATGAATCGTCTATTTGAAAGATTGCAAAAAAAATTCAGGATTGATTGCAATGAACGAATCATGAATTTGCATCATTGCAATGAACGAATGATTTAATATTGGTGTAATCGGCAATGCGTAAATATACCGAAACGAAGTTTTACGAAATATTAAAAATTTTATTTTATTTATCGTAGTAAATTTAATGTGATATTTTAAGAAAAGATGTTTTCATTGCACTTTGAAAATCCGCAGTATGGCAGTTTTGCAATATTTTGACATTTTAGAAATTGACGAATTATTTTAAGAAAATCCTTCTAATCTTTTTGCGGAGATTCGAATACTTTGCAACCACTGTGACACCTATTGGCCTTTCATCATGTTTTATTAGGTTTTGTAATTTCTTTACAAAATTTTGTTCAAAACATTTTTATTAAAGCAAATTTAACTTATCCTTTTTATTAAGAGGAAAGCATCATTTAACACTTAAATGCCTAGTGTTGCCTTTAAGCAACATACCTAATTTTGTCTTCAAAAATCTTGAAAATAAGACTGAATCTCTAATGCCTGTCATTGCTAATAAGATAAATGTTAAAATTTTATTTAATCAATTTACAACAAATAAATGGCAGCCTGAGTGCTGATAAAAAAAATATAAATAAATTGATGTTTTCACTTGAGGCTGCATCTTTTCAACTTTGTTTGTGCGCTTGAGAGTACCATATTTTAATCTACAATGTTGAAGGAAATTCCTAATCCGTATTATTAGTTATTAAAATGCATCTGTGTTTGACATTATAGAATTTTATAAAAGAATTTTTTTTCTGAAATAAAACCCAGTGTTGTCAGTCGGTAACAAACTGTTTTTTATTCATAAATCATACTTAAAACAAAATAAGATTTTTAAAGCATTTTTCCCATGTTTTATTCAAGAAATGAAAGCCAAAATACATTTTTAAATCAATTTTTCAAAAATTGAGCTTTTAAGGGTTAAAGCTCTTCTTGTATCTAAAATTCTTTAATATCGTCTAATATAATTTTAATTTTTCATTATTTTCTAATTTTTTTCTGTCGCTTTAGCCATTACTTCACATGTAGTGAGTGATGTAAAATACGCAAGTATTTTTAAGATGTAATTTTGGTAATCAGGTGTAACTTTTAAGAGTAAATAACATGGGTATTTATTTTTCAATTAACTCTATTCATATAAAATACAAGCACTGCTGTGAAATATGATGTTACTATGTATATAATATAAATATATATGTATAGAATATATATTGGGCATAAGGTAAGGTAAAAAAAGAAAAACTGGTAACATACGAGCCTTTTACAACCTTTTAAATTCTATGAAAACTAAAACAATGATTCAGAAAAAACAAAAGCGGATTACTAAATCATGGATCTTACATAAAATACGTGGCCTAAAAGTCAAACCTTTTTAATTACAATGAGTTAATGAATAATAATGCATTTGTTGCTTTTTAAAAATGAGAGTTATTTTATCGAAATTTTAAAAAAGAAAATGTTTAGTTTGGTTTTAAAATGATAAATAGCTGATAATAGAATCAAAAAGGTAAGGTGCAATTATTTATAATTCTTTTTGGATTAATTAGTGAAACTACCAGATATTGCTGATGAAAAGTTCGCAGTTCTAACAATTTTTAGAAGTGAATTATTCTGAAAGTTATATACAATCATATTACTTTCAACAAAGGTAAGTGATCTTTGTAACAAGATTTCAGCAACAATAAATTCATGGTTCACTTGCAGCATGGAAATATGAGTAAATTACGAGTCACAAGATTCACTGGCGATGTGCGGTGCAAAAAAATATTATTGTATTAGTGTCATAGTTTTAAACCAGAAAAAATAAATTATCCTTTTATCTCGTTTAAGTTTTAGAATTCTTTATTCTGAATCCTGGTAGCAATTGTTTTTTTTATAATTTGGCCAAAACTTTAATTAAAGCATTTTATAAACTACGCATTATGTGTATAAATTTTGTATGTTTAGTTTTGGCATTCGTAAATACTTTCGTTATACTTTTTAAAAAATACCCACTTTTGGGTATTTTGTATAAATTTTTTGTTTCATTTTGAATCACAATTCGCAAATACTTTTTTTTAGCAAAATACCCAGTTTTTGAAATTTTATATGTTTTATTTTGAATCAACATTCACAAATGCCTTTTTTAGCAAAATATGCAGTTTGAGGATATTTATAAATTTTATATATTTAATTTTGAATCATCATTCACAAATACATTTTTTAAATATTAAGTTTATGGCTATTTATAAATTTAATGTTTCATTTTGAATCACCGTTCTCAAATACTCTTTTTTTGCAAAATACCCAGTTTTGGGGTATTTACCCAGGCCTTGAGTAAATACTCGGGTATATACCCAAAAAATATTTATCTACGCACTGGGTATTTACCCACCCCACATCACTGCGTGTAGCTTATTCGAGTGTATCATGTCAGATTCATTATGCAATCATTCATACAATATTTGAATTACAATTTACACTACAATGGCCCCCTTCAAACTTTTGTTTGAGCTAACATTTTCGTTTAGCAGCAGCTACTTTCCTTTATTAATTTTACGTTAAAAATCTCAAGCTGAACCAAATGCACAGAAATTCTTATCTAAATATTGCTTAATTAAAAAACACAGAAACTATTATACCACCCATTTTCAACATTCTCATGAACAAGTTATGTAATAGAGATTTAATCGACACGGCGTAACTATTGCCGAAACGAAGCTACTTCACTCTGGAATAGAATCTGTAAATCTGTATACGATGGATCCGTTCAGAGTTCATACATATTACAGACAGGGCGTAGCGGAACAATACTCGATTAAACCAATGACACAAAACTGGGGTTTAGCACCGAAGGGAGCAGGGGGGAAGCGTTCAACACTCAGCTCGTGATCATCTTTAACCGATAGGGAGTCTGTTAATAACCCCTCTGTGACAGCATTGATGTAATACATAGGCAACGCTCATCATTTAAGATAGAGCACCATCTCAGAAATCATTGATAAATGCTCTGCTTAAGATATGTTGTGGTCCCGCGTATTGAACTGCGGTAAATAAGGGCTCCATGAAGTTACAGATTATCTGATAGTGATAATGGTACCTTATCCAAAATTGTGAAACACGTGACATCGGTGCATCGATTGGGGGTTTGATGAAAGGCGATGGCATTGTTTCCCGATGTGCTCGCTGCCTATTGAATTTATGCACATTAAATGAGAAGTTAGGACTGATGTAGTAAGTTTGATTGGTTATTGATAAGCTTCGAAGCTTTTATGTACACTCCAGTTTTATTAACAGCTGTTTCAGTATACAGTGGATGATGAAAATGTGAAATCGATTAAAACTGCGATTTTTCAGTTTTAATATTTCAATAACAACCGCATTAATGATTTCCGTCGTGAAAAATATATTTTTTCTTAGTGTAGTCTCGCTCACTTGTTTATATTTCGGCAGTTAGATGAAACGAAACAAAAGATCAACCATGTCTCTATGTACAGTCACGGAAAAAAAAAGGAGCCAACCAACATTATTCCGCCACCGTTCATTGCTTCTTAAAACTAAAGATATCTTTTTACAGGAAATAGCGTATACTAAAAGATTCTGAGGTTGAAAATTTCATAATATGTCGTCTGCATATTTAAAATTGCACTAACTTCAAAATTTTCAAAGGCAACACCCTTTTCTGATGCCATAAATAAATTTCTCATGAAAAAATGCCGAATAAATAAAAATTTTGATTCATATATCATTAATAAATTGGAAGATATTTGACATTTTATGTTCTCGACATGAAAGGAGTCGTCTTCACATTTAGATAGCGAAGTTCTCTGCTTGCGTTCAAATGCCGGTAGTAGCATTTTAAATTATTTCGCACTTCAAATGTTAATTTCAAAGAAATGATCTACATTTTACAATCGGTAAAATTTGATGCGTAAAAAAATAAATAGTGTGATATTACTCCACTTTAATTTGTAAATTGTAATTTATATATATGAAAGATCAGACTTTAAAAAGGTGAAAGGCAGTCGATTTTCATCATGGAAGAGACGATATTTGTTTAAATCTTCTTTTATTTAGGCATCAGGCATTATTTCTTCATAAGTAAAGTATTTACTTTGTTTGCTGCTCCATGACCACAATTTAGAAGTTTACGCCCGAGCGGCGCGTTGTTGTTGAAAGCTTACATGCGGGCGTGAAAAAGGGGCGAAAAGAATGCACAGAACGCTTAAGTACCCAGAATAGGGAATTCCCCTTTAGAACCCGTGATTTGAAAAGAAAGTTGTAGTGCGTTAAATATGATGAAAGTAGAAGTATTTAAAATGAGGTATCGTTAAGATTATTTAGAAAAGTTAAAAAATTAAAATATCACATATATATAAATAGTTAAATGTTTATACATTTAAATTTTATAAAATAAAGTGGCATAATGTTTATATTTAATAATGAAAACGGTTTAGAAATATATGCCACCCCCTTAAATGCTTCGAATTACAGCGAAAATAGAAAATGTAATGTAACTTCAAAACTATTCGTATGAATGAGCTGAAATTTTGCATGGGCTTATGAAATAGCCATCTGCATCGATTGCTGTAAAAATTTATATGTGTTGCTATTCAAAAATTTTTGATCATCAAATACAATAAAATATTTCATGTGCTCAAAATTATTTTTAAATCAAAAGTATAAGTGCAGAATGTGTAGAATACTCCAAACTATTACAAAAAAATTCTAGGTCAAAAACTATATTATTTCTCAAGATATCAATAAAAATTCAAAATTTTACTTTAGCATTAAAGACTCAAAATTTTATTTGCTTATAATTTCAAAAGTTATTGAGCTTGGATAATGAAATTTGGTATTCAAGCATAGCTTATCATGCAGTTTTGAAATCCGTTGATTAAAATGTGTGTTGCCATTGGAAAGTGTGAAGTTAGTGCAATTATAAATATGTAGACGACCCCTTATGGACTAGACATGGAATCTATTAGTAGACATTATTTCATGAAAATTGGTGCCTTTTGTTTTAATATAAAATGAACAGCGGCGGAATAATACTGGGTGGCTACTTTTTTTCCGCGACTGTACGTTAATTTTCCAACTGCTGAATTGAAATATTCTTGGTGAATCCCTTATGCTTGTATTAATAATTGTTCAAAAGTAACTACTTCGCCTTTGTTAAATAAAAATCAAGTAATTTGATATTTGAAGCAAAAATCGCAAGTTCCGTAATGACAAATACGAAACAGAGCTGAAATATGAATTAATAATTTTAAAAAAATGTCCTATCTTTAAATGCACACTGAATACTTTAACTTGTATAGTATTATATTAATTTATGCATTTTTCAATTAGAAAACAAGAAATTATCAATTTATATAACATAGTTTGAGAGGGATGTCATAAAATTATATGAAACTTTTAAAATTCAGAATTTGCAAAAGTTTACTTAGTTCATTATATTAATTTGAAAATAGCTAACAATTTGTGCAGTAGATTTTCCTTTTGCTTATTTCCTCAGCACACTCGAAGCAGATGAAATTATTGTATTACTTTTCAAAAAATATTTTTGATTAAAATTATTTTTAGCCCCAAATAGAAGCGATCTATCCGTCGGAAAGTTTTGTAAATTTTTAGAACTGTCGCTGTGAACTTTTCGTATTTTCTGAAAATTAAAAACATTTCCCTCAAACATTTTGTTTTTGTTGCCTCTTTTCTACAAATTCATTAATAACTGAGAAGCTAGCATTTAAATCATGTTGGGTCATATTTGTTGCTGTAATTTCAAACATACTAATTTAAAATTGAAATGCCGTTGAATTTCTTATCATGACATCCCTACAATTGAAGGCTTTTTACAGAACTTAAATTATTATGATCATTCTTAATTGGACACTAATAATAACTTCAAAAGAGTTAAGTGTTTTTTTTAATATTACACATTTCAACCCAGTTATTAGAAAACAGGTTTTTATGAAATTCTACATAAGTAAAGTAAGTGTCAAGTCCGTTAAAAAAATGTGTAAATTGTTTTTTCAAATAAATCCTTTCGTATAAAAAATAAGATGAAAATATTTTTATACCTCGAAGAAAAGTATGGCTTATTCTACAAAATAAGCAAAAGTTCGCTTTTTTGAATTCTTTCTTAAGAAAGTAAACATTGTCTTCCTTCTCAGGAGAATATTTCTTGGAAATCTCTGTTTAAGGATGTTTGATATTATTCTAAACGTTTAAAAATGTTTTAACATCTACTGTCCGTGAACGTGCTCTTGATTCCTTAGAAATTTCAGAATATTTGGCTATTTCAGCAATTTATTTAATCAGAAAAACACAAAATTGGAATTTACGAACTGTAGGAGCTAATCATCAGAATGTTGTGTCTATGTCTGTGTGAGATCATTTGAAAAAGAGTACATATTATGTGAGAAATATTTCTAAGATTATTTAAAGAAGCTGCAATATTTTGTTTAAAGATTTTCAACTTCTTATATTATAGCAAATTTACATGCTATTTATTGTTTGAAATGTCATTATTATTTTATATCAAAAATATTGTCACGAAGATGCAAAGAATTAGGGCACATAGTTTAGCAATAAAATTGCTTCGTAATACAAGATAACAAAGAACTTGCCCGACTCAGCATTTATACACTTAAGGAATATTCTAAAATCATTCATTTTGAGTTTTAAAGAAAGATCGAGAATTGCCTAGAATATAAATAACCAGCATTTTGAATTGCAATACCAGTCCTTGGATTAACCAACCGTGGGAGGGATTCGAACCACGGGCAAGCAGACTTACAGGCCAATGCTCCGCCATCTGAACCATAGAGACAGTTGGTTAGGAATCTTTGTGCGGCAATATTTATGTATTGTGTTGTGACTGATTTTTATTTTTAATTCTCTGGCAATATTTTATAATAATTGAAATTGAATTCTGATATTACCAAAAAAATAATTTTTCTCGGAATTAATAGAATTCTATAGCACAAATACTTCAAAATTTTACTGTAGAAAAATCAAGAAATAGAGAGAATTATGAAAAAACTGGAAAAAAATATTTACAAAATCGTTTTTCAGATTAATTTTATCAAGGTATAACCGTTCCCCGTGTTAAATTGCATATGTAAATTAAAATTAAATTATACCTTTCTGGGAACTGTATTTCCATTACACATTCTTAGAGATAATAAATGCGTGAAATTTAATAAAATATCATTCAAGGATAGAATAAGCAATCTTTTTTGTTGAAACAAACCCACATTTATATGAAGTCCCATTACCTGTAAAGCGAATGATAAGATAAAAGAAAATCTTACCAGTCTCTAGTAACGATTAACAGATCATCATTCAAATGAAACTAACAACGTTCTCTTTGTTTGCTGTTTCTATAGAAATGATGATGCAGTCTCCCTGAAATTTGAATATCGCTGTTGTGAACAGAATGCACCATTTGAAAGGAAGGCCAGATGGAACAAAGAGGTGTCAGTGGACATTCAAGAGCCCTTCCCTGATATAATAAATCATTGACAGAATATCTCGGTGGATTGGGTTATTGTAAATCTCGTTGGTGATAACAGGAAAAGGATTCGCCACTTATTGGAAAGTAATAGTTGATTGCATTTTGTGATTTTTTTAATGCTAATTTGCTTTAAAGAATAACGAAGAAACAAAAGCTGTAATAAATATCTCATTGATTCCGCTACTGGATTATATTTTTATATTTTAATATACGAAGTTTTCAAAGTACTCTAAGCGCCAAACGATTCAACCTCTAGATTTTGATAAATCTCCACCTTTTAGATCTCCCTGAACCTGAAACATACATTTTTGGAATTTAGCCTATGCATTCGCTTGTCTGCTTGCCCATCATTTTACACGTAAATATATGAATATTTGAATGCACAATGAGCAAGGTAGATGAAATTTTCTATATGGATTTATCACCACAATTTTAGGTCTACATCAAATCTGTCAAGCTAATGAATGTCTGCATATTTGGGTGCACACGAACGCTATAACTAAAAAATACAAAGAGCAGAAAAAAGTGAGATTTTCTTGTGGACTTAACACCAAATTTGTAGATCTGTATCAAATTTGAACCAAATCGGTTCAAGAGAAAAAGAAGCGGATTGCATACTCAATTCTCTTCACTTCACTACGAGGCTTAGTACTAAACGCACCATATTGTGTAAGTACGGGAGAAGGTCGAGGGCAGAACAATGCTGGTGGTTTTCCAACTATGAAATTAATAATTCTTTACCATCCATTCCTTGAATCTTGATAGACACCAGGGGAAGTTTCGTCAAATTATGGATTCAAATTTACCATTTTCTCTTACATGTGCATAAGACACTAAACTATGCTCCTATCTGTAAAAACTTTGTTTGATTTATGTCAAAATATTGGGTTGGCCGAAAATGACTTCGTATTCTTCTTTAAAACTGAAAACCCTGTTTTCCGTGTTTAAATTATGTTTATCAGAGCAAATACCTATAGTTTTGGTCGACAATATTCTGGTAAAACCAGGTTGATAGGCAATTTTTCTGGTAAAGGAATTATTTAGTCATATAAGAAGTCCTGTTTTTTCTTGGCTAAAATCTGAAACGATTCATTTCTTTTGCCTCTTTTAAAATAAATTCTTCTCCCTTAAGAAAGAACCACAAGGAAAGAAATAATATTCTGTATGTTCAAGTTCAGGATTATAGGGTGAATGGATGAAATCTCTCAACCACGCCTTTTAATTTCTATCGGACGCCAAAGGTGTATATGGTGTAGCATTGTGTGAATTCAACATATGTTAGATCTTTATCTTTACAGAACAAACCATACCTTGTGTAGATAACCTCAAGCCATTCACAATCGTTTCATATTTCGCTGTAAAAATGGAAGTGTTTTTAACATAACAGTTGAATGTGCAGTAGAAGGATAAAGGACACTTTCGCTTAAATGAAACAGACGCACTCAAATATATTATTTGAAATAAAGAAATACCACGTGTTTTCAGGAAAATGTCCCTGAATACTTCTAAAGAATCAGATTGGCGTATCGGGCAACAAAACAGCCATCTAAAGAAAGAGACAGAATCTTGTATTCTTTTTAAAAATTGATGTTATATGACACAAAATGCAGACAAATAATATAGTATACAATGATACTTGTCTTCAAGTCACTAAATGGCATAGGACCCTGTATTTTCATGCAAAAATAAGCACAAAGTACAAAGGGTTAGAATAAATTATGGAAAATACTAGGACTTTTCAGAAACCTTGTTCTGCTAGTAATTTATTTTCCATTGTTTGGGCCAAAACTTTATTCAGACTTAAATACGCGTGATTTCCAGTTTAGAATGATTTGAAGGTTAAAGTTTTCAAAAGAGCTCTCTGATTTAGGTAAAATACAAGAGCAATATAGCATTGTACATCTGAAATAAGAAGAGAGATTCAAAAGACCTTTCTCCAGTTTCAGACGTTATTGAAGTAAACAATTTTCTTTACCGCTTTGTCGTAATGAAATGAATAACTAACTTTCATATTTAAAGTATTAAAACTATTCCCTTTAGAACTTCCATTTGCTAGAAGAAATTTGAGACTTGACTCTTTACAAAGACTCTTCGTATATTTGCATTTAGAGATTTTCTTATCAGTCGCAGACATTTTGCAAAATTTAGAATTTTTACAAGTGCTAAAACTTAACAGAATCTTCTTTGGTATGTGAGAAGTAATTTTGACTGATATTACATTTTTCTGTAAAAAACTATTGTTCTTTCAATGTTTTTAAATTTTTATATAGTCCCGTTCAAAAATAAAATTTAAAATATAACCTCCACTTGGTCTTATTGATTACGATAGTTATTTCGATCAAAATCCGTTATATAAAAATTTGTGTTTCAGATTGATATATAGGGTGTCCACTAAAGTCCTTCTACCCCACATTAACTTGAGAACGGCGACAACTATTGACACAAACTTTCTGTCTAGGTATAGTAAAGTGCCCATGCGCTCGCTACACTGTAAGATTAGTTACATAGCCACCTGGCGGCAAACAACGGAGTTAGCGTTCCTATCTCGAAAATGGTACAAGATACGGGGAAAAAGTCAATTACACAAATTTAGAGCGTATTCGATTTAGTACGAAATGACACCTTGTGCACATTAATACGAAGAACAGAACGCTTAAAATGCGCATTTGTTTGTTCTCAATTTCCGAAGCTTTGACGTCTCAAAACGGGTTAAAAAGAAAAAAAACAACTATTTATCACAAGATAACTATTGTAAACAACTATTTATCACAAGATACCTTTATTTTTTGTGTTCAAACTGCTCTCCGTCATCTGCAACAAAGATTTGGGCTCTTGTTCGAATTTCACTTTGCACGCTTTTTAGCATATCAGTTGGTCCGCTAACACAGCTACCGTATTACGTCATCGAAAGTCCTGCAATGTTGGTGGAAAGGTCCATACAATTGCTGTTTGAGTTATTCCTACAGTAAAAAGTATTATAGTGCCATTTTTGCCCAAAAAATAAAATTTTCTCCTTTTGTACATGTATTGTGACTTCACAATTTCGGAAAATGCGAACATTTGTGATAGTTTCCTCTTTACTTTGCTTCCATTCACTCCATTTTCTTGAAGTATTTTCTTGATACAGTCTTTCCCTTTTCCTTTCAATGGTAATTTTACTTTGTGCTCATTGTAAAATTAAAAAAAAGATGTACATTTTAAGCGTTCTGCACTTCGTATTAATGTGCACAAGGTGTATTTTCGTATTGAATCGAAGACGCTGTATAATTTTGTAATTGACTTTTTTCCCGTATCTTTACCGTTTTCGAGATAGGAACTCTAAGGCTCTGTAAACGATCTCACCGTGTAGCGCATTGCCACTTTACTCTACCTAGACACCAAGTTTGTGGAAATAGTTGTCATCGTTCTCAAGTTAATGTGGGGTAGAAGGACTTTAGTGGACACCCTGTATTTCCTAATTATTAAGTAACATTCATATATATAATATTTTTTACTTCTCTAACAAATAATTTAATTATTTTTACAATAACAAAGAATACTAGTTAAAATGAATTCTTTTTCAAGGATTGCGATGAAATTTTGTCTCTTTCTCCTTTTTCTAAAGTGCGCCACTACAAAAACCATTGAACAAAGATTAACAATTGAGTTTTAGAAAGCTGTCGTCGTAAACGAAGTTATTGGAAAATAATTTAGAAAGCCAGTTAAACACAGCTGAAATGACATTTAAATTTTACTCTTTCTTTTGCCTCTCTAAAATTTCATTTTCT
This sequence comes from Araneus ventricosus, assembly GCA_013235015.1. Classification (NCBI taxonomy): domain Eukaryota; kingdom Metazoa; phylum Arthropoda; class Arachnida; order Araneae; family Araneidae; genus Araneus; species Araneus ventricosus. Next base: position 4,769,937 of record BGPR01000005.1, read on the forward strand.
TTCTTCATAAATAAAATGCGGTTGCCAAAATATCCATGTTAAAGTAAATAGATTTTTTAGAATAGAGTTTGTGACATTACTTGTAGCGCCATTGAATGATATTTTGAGCTGTTGTACACAATCTTTAACGCACATCTATCGGTTTTAGAATTCATTTGGATTTAACTTAACAAAATTACTATAGATAAAACAAGAGGAACTCTCATTCTCCAACAAATAACCGTTCAATGCATTAGCATTTCTGTAGTTGAATTTAAACCCTAGTTAAAAGGTATTCTTATATACAAGCTCATTATATATTCTTCCAATACTTCTGATGTTGAGGCATGGATCAATATATCTATTAAAGGTTTTCTTTTTTTAAGTCCCGGGATAGAGCCGAGTATATTTTTTCTCCTGTTCCTATCATGCATAGGCGTATTTTATCAGTTTTCACTTTTGAAGGAATGGGCGGTTGGACAACTCGATAGAATCATCAATACACGGCGATAGAATTTGAGTTTTGTTCTTCAGTTGTAAGATATTTTGTGTTATTTGAAGCATAAAAACTAAGTGTGGATTCAGCAATAAATATCAACAAAGTTCCCAGAAGATAATTTATAGGTAGTATTAGATGCTTCCAAAGAGCTGCTTTTCTTATGTGAGTATGAAACTAAACAAAAGCAAAAAGTATTTTAGAGAAATGATTATGTGAGGTATTAAAACTTACAGTGAATGAATATTAGAGATAGCGCCGTTACACCTCGAAAAAGGTTTAGGAATATCATTCATTGGTTCAGTTAACTAACATGAAATTGAAGAACACGATTTATTTTACGTGTTTATTAGCTAATGTTTTGTTAAAAATGTTTGAAACTAAGATATCTTATTTGCAAACATTTAATATAAGGAACTTAGATATACGAATCATAAGTTTCGCTATTTATACAAGCTTCTTAAACATAAGATGTACGAAGCTTGTGTAAATAGCCTATACTTATAAATAAAGATTTAAATGTTTTTCATAATTTATTTGTGTTAAGTTTCATTAAATGAACCCGGAAACTTCAGTCATCTTATCGTTAGGCACGGCATTTATATTCCTCATATTAATTACGTCTATCTCTCAGTTCACATTCTCCTGTACAATGTTTTAATATTAATGTTTATTAGTAAATACCTAAAATATATTTATTTTTGTGCATATTATTTTATTTGCACCCTGCTGGTACAAAGGCATCTAGAAGACTTCATCCAAATCTTTGTCATCTCAAAAATAAAACATTTCAGAAGCCATTGTGAAAGAAGAAATAACTACTAGAATTAGTCGCTCCAATTTTAGACAGTCATTCAACATTTTAAAAATAAATTCACTCACCAATTAAAATTCATTTTATTAAAACCCATTAAAGCCCAAATTAATATAAAGCATATATTTCAATAAATTTCTATTAAACTATGTTTAAATCACCAATTTAAGTTAATTGTGAAGTAAAATTTTAATTCGGAGAAAAGCATTTTCGTTTTCTTTTTTATAAAAATATATAAAAAGAATAGGTCGAAAATCATTTTATAAATATTAAAAATCTTTAAACTATAGTAAAATATCAAAAAATAAAAATCACTTTCTAATTCCTAGTATTACCTCAAAAATAAATCATAGGAAAATCAAAAAATTTCAAAATGACGGCATTTTGACTTCAAAATCCGGCTAATTGGTGGTATATGCCTGTTGAAAACTCTTTAGGAGTTTGATAATGTCTATTGACTTCGTAGGCAAATAAACAAAGAAGCAATGGAATGCATTCGATTTATCCCACAGAAGTAAAATGTAACTGTCCTATAAATAGGAAGCTTGGCGTTAACGGGTTAAATAGTTAAAAGAGAATACAACTTAAAATGTGTAAATAGAAAGTAAAATCAAGAGGAAAAATAATTTGCTACTTTCTTCAGGGCACTCTGACAAATCGGTATCGCAATTTCTGGCCTCTGGCGGTGGGTGATTGAAGCCGAAACTTCGTTAATCCCTATCCCTCAAAGGTCTATGTAGATAACCAAAAAGGCAAGAAACTTTTGCCACCTGATTTCAAGGAGAAACTCAATATATACCTAAGAGATCTGAGAGATGGCTGACATCTAACGAAGGGTTGATGGCAGCTTTTCATAGAACTAGGCAGAAAATCTAAAAAAGCGGGAAGAAAATCCCATTTTACTCACGAAACTGAGAAGGAAATAGATGTTTATCAAAACGAATGAATGTTTTCGAAAAATTACACCTCTTATTCCATGGCCTTTAAATTTATTTCAACAATTGCCTTCCAATTCAATTCGTCCTATTATATTCCCTAAATATTCAAATCAATGACAAACTAAAATCAAATAGAAAAATGTCTTATCATTGATGTTGGAGAAAATGTTTAGATAAAAGCTAATGTTATAGTCATTTTTATCTACAAAATTAGCTGAAATTTTGCTATTTCTTGGAAAGAGAACTAAATATACAATTTCGTCAGAACCAAAACAATCCATTAAACGAGTCAAAAACATGTTGCAACAAAATACTGAATTCATCGGCAATATATAGTTTTGATACAGAGAAGTCAAATGTAGAAGCTCTACGTTATAATTAGAAATACGCAATTAATTAATTAAAGAAGATCTTAAGACTTTTAAGAAAATATGATTAAACTATTGAATATATTTTTAAAACATTGACTGATTTTTATAGTTCTTTACCCAAATTTAATAGATTATAAATGCAAAGGAGTTTTAAATATGTAATAAGTACTATATATTTTCGAGTAATATACGAATAAAAAGATTTTCAAGCTTTATTGAGGATATTTTATATAGAAACTTGCTCTGAATAACAAAAATTACCTACGAAAAATGTATCTGGATATTCATTCAATTATAATTCCGAGGTTTTAATTTTAATTCTATTAAAACCAATATTAATAATTTATTATTCCCGAAATACATTATAATAAATGATAAATATGACTTTCTTCAAAAAATAAATAATTTTCAAGTGTTCTGATGAGTTCAAATCTGCAAATAGAAATTCCTAAAAAATGTATAGCAAGAAAATTATAATTATTGGTAATGACATCTGAAATGAAAGCAAGCAGCACATGTAAAGTAGAATATTGAATTTCAAGCCCTCAATGACTTCAAACGCTCCAAATCCAGCAAACAAAACTCTTTGAAGTCAATTCTTTTCTTTTATGTCAGTATGAATTTTAAATCTCCTCGCTCCATATCATAAAAGCATTTTCCAGTGTTAATATAATAACGTGTAATTTAAATATACATATGTCATTTACAATAAGTTGTTTCATTAGGAAAAAAAGAATATTTTTCTTTGTTTATGTTACGAAACTAAACTGTTTGCAGTTTCTAATATCATAATGAAAATACAAGTTAACATACTCTTTCATGTCTCACGACAAATTGCATCAGCCTTTTGTCTGCAAAAGATAAATTTTGAAAAAGTTGCCTGGTCAAAATGTTTGATTGATTATTATAATAATGCTGCTAACGTAACATTATTATATTTTTCACTAGAAAACAGAAAATACCGAAAATCTTCGAAGAAAAGGTCGCTAATTTTGTGAATGAATGCAGAAAAAATATACTTAGAAAATATGACATGAGATTTAACGTTCAAAACAATTTTTATCGAATAGAGAATGAAATTTATCATTAAAATCTCTGATGTTTGTCTTTGTAATCTAAGATTAACAGTCAGGGTTTTTTTTTACTTCGATTGTTTTTCAGTTAATAAATTTCTTCGAATTTTTTGTTCTACCATGCCATATTTTAAGAATTGCAAATTTTACTTTCAACTTTCATGAAAAACTCTTGAAGAGTAATTTATACGTCAAAATAATAGATAATTTGCAAATACTTCATAAGTACAGTTTGCGATGAATTGACTAAATTTTCTATAGACATTCAGCAATTCATTTCAGCTTATTAAAAGAAATTTTCGAGAACATAATTTTACAGAAATAATAGTTAAATAAATTGCTTAAAAAATTATTCTGATTTTTCAATGATACTGAAAGATTTCTTGTTGAGCTTTCGCGTACTTAAAAAAACATCACATTGAATCTATTAAATTAAATAAACAAAATAAATACAACTTCCTGTCTTGTAATTTGATAAAAGAAAATAATTTGAAAAAAGTTAAAAAGTAAAATCTTGATATCTGCCAACGGGGAAAATTATATTAATAATCAAATTTCAATATTTAGAGAAAGAATTATAAGATTTATTATTAAAGAGTTCAAAATGAAACAAAATACACTGACATACAAAAGTTAAGGAACATTTCGTAAAATGCGAGAAATTTGCAATTAATACGAAAACTATGTTTCGAAATCAGTTCTGGAGAATCATGTGACATTCAATAGAGTATCATATACATATTACAGTGAAGATTCGGTCACGAGGGCAATTAGGGGGACCACCACAAAGGGATGAAGGCGAAAATGCAGTTTCACCCATCCTGTTTCACAGGAAGCTGATAACGGGTTGTAATTTTTATCAATGGTTATGGTTTAATGTGCATAATATTTACGTGCATTTTCGTAAGCATAGCACAAATATTCGGGAAGATATAAATGTTTCTTTAAAAAATCACAAATTTTTCCGCATGTGATTTGATTATAACATGCAGAGTTTTCATTCAAATTATTCGAAATTAGCAGAACACTTGACAATATGTCACAGAAGTATTGTATTAACCTTTGAAATAAATATGTTGAATATTACAAGAAATATGAGTGTTTGTACTAAATAATTTTTTACTGCGCCTGTGCGAGACGCAGCGGAATTTTTCTTTCATAACTTCAACGCCTGATATACAGTGCATCTTAAAAAAAATTCCTGGTGAATCCCATTCAAATTCCGAAAGCCGTCGGCATTTCAGTAAGGTGAATTTGAATTTCTCTTTAAGAGAAGCTAAATGATGAGGGTTCTTGCACAAACTGATATTTTTTAAACTCTAATCTTCGAATGGTATTCGAGAAAATGCAATTTAAATAATGTATTTAATCTAAGTTCATGGTATTCAAATTTAAAAAATATCTGTTTGTACAAGACCCTCATCATTTAGCTTCTCTTAAAATTTTATATTTTTAAAGTTGCTCTATATATCTGGCTTTGAAGTTATGAAAGAAAAGTCCGCTGCGTCTCGCACAAGCGCAGTTAAAAATTATTTAGTACAAACACTCATATTTCTTGTAGTATTCAACGTATTTACTTCACAGTTTAATACAATACTTTTGTGACATATTTTCAAGTGTTCTGCAAATTTCGAATAATTTGAATGAAAACTCTGCGTGTTATAAGCAAAACATATGCGGAAAAATTTGTGATTTTTTAAAGATATATACCTTATCTTCCCGAATATTTGTGCTATGCTTACGAAAATGCATGTAAATATTATGCATATTAAACCATAACCATTGATAAAAGTTACATCGCGTTATCAGCTTTCTGTGAAACAGGATGGGTGAAACTGCATTTTCGCCTTCGTCCCTTTGTGGTGGTCCCCCTAATTGCCCTCGTGACCGAATCTTCACTGTAATATGTATATGATACTCTATTGAATGTCACATGATTCTCCAGAACTGATTTCGAAACATAGTTTTCGTATTAATTGCAAATTTCTCGCATTTTACGAAATGTTCCTTAACTTTTCTATGTCAGTGTATCTTACAACATGGGACGAAACCAAAAGCAACTTGTAATGAAAATTTTCACAGACATGAACGGATGGAGAAAAAATACATTAGGCACATATTGACTTCATTTTCCGAATAAATGACGGCAATACAGTAGGTTATTCTGAGTTAGAACTGTCACGAAAGTTTAGGTGACTAATTTGAATTGTTCAAATAATCAACAAACACAAATTTTTCAGTTAATTAGATTTACTGAAATGTTTACAGCATAAGAATGATATAATAAAATTCTTATGAAAGTTTCAGAACAGCTCACAAGTTAAGAAACTTAGTTATGAGCGTCCATTGTACCCTTAATGTACTTTCAAATGTTCAGTTAATATCTCGAGAGACAAAACATAAGAGTCCTGAAAGTCGAAACAAAAACTATGTTATTGTATGCTACAGATAATCATACAGAAAACCGCCCACAAACCTAGGCATGGGGAATACTGTATGACCGGCCGCCGCGACAATTAACACTGGTACTGTGGTAGAACGTATTAGGCCTCCACTACGAAAAGCAAATGCGTCGACTCCTCCCCATTATATGGGTGCGACCCTTACCCCTGTAATATTTGTACTCACGTAGGGAGTGAGTCAACAGCTTACTTATACAGGAACCTATTGGGGATGATACCAGGTGGGAGTCTGTAATAGATAAATCGAAGTTTGTTTCAGATAAACCGAAATACGACTTAGCCTGTTTATGAAATGTGCATCACCATGATAAGAAGAATTCAGCAAATGATATGAATATTGCAAAAACGAAACATATTTATTACAACCCATGAACTTGGATGAGATATTAAGATTATTCATTTGACATAGTTGATTCTTAGGTTTGTCTGTTTAATCGTTATACTACAGTTCTTTTTATAATTTGAATCGATAAATGGAGTGTAATGAAAACGTCACGCGGTTTAATTTGTCATATGAATGAAAATTCAAATTTCTGTATATAAAATAACGAGATATAAATCTTATTTTAGCTAAAATGCAAGAGTTATGTCAAAGAGTCAATAATTTGACTTTTTAGAAATATCTTTTTATGTAGAATTCCATAAATTCATAACATAATAAAACAGAGTATAGGAAATATTTAAAAGTTCTGTAGACGAAAACTTTCATTCTTTTAATTTTCGAGTACAATAATTACTGTAATTGCACTGACTTTTTAATCTTGTCTTTACTGAACTTCAGATTTCGATTTCTTCAGGTAATTCAGAAATCCGAGTCATATTTCATTTAAACAATATGGCGATCATTAATCGTGTGAGTCAATTATACAGTTTCAAAACCTCCCATTTATACATTGAATCCAAAGGAATGTGTGCTTTTGGAATAAAATCGAGCATACTTCATTCATCAATTGCAATTATATCTCTAGAAGTAGAAAAGTTCTCCAAACTAAATTAATATAGCAAAAATAAAACGTTGAACAATCAGACGGGAATGCACCTATCGTAAATTTTCATCCTTCTGTGGAGGATGAAAACTGATTTGGGTGTTCCTAATTCCATTTCCAAGCATTAATCCAAAGTAAATTAGTCACGTAGCAATTTCGTCTCATCTTTTGATCCTACATTGCGTTTGGTCTAAATTGATTGGATCAGTCAAACTTTTCTTCATTTCTGGTTTCCATCAGATTCTATTTGTTTTAAATTTCGTAATTGAATTCTGAACGTATATGAATATGAATATATTAATTTCAGTGCTATGGTATCGATATTAAGTATACAACGCTAAATGTTTCAAGGAATGTAAAATTTAGCAAATTCAGTTAACCCAATGTTTTATAAACTTAAAATAAGTGATTTTATACCTTTTTTGTCTTGGAGATTCAACTTTCCATGTTACTTTTATTCTCATGCAACTTCCGATGAATTTTTAATTATAAATATTCGATTTCAAAAACGTTTAGTGTTAATATTATTTATTTATTTTTACTGACGATTCTTGGATTCCGAGACCCTCCGCGCTTTTGTCCATGCGCCAGGCGGAGTTTATTTCACCAAAACAAGGGTGAAGTAAAAAATGGAGGGGAAGGTGTTTACATTTTACTTAGTGTGACCTAACAAAGTACTCCAGAAATGAACTCATCTTAAGCATTGCTTATCATCCCTTTTCGGAGTTAAATCTTCCAAAGTTCTAGTCTTGGCATTTCGAAACGATCAGTGAATTTGACCTTTTATATTCGGCTTTCATATTTAATTTTTCGATACATATATTTTGACTTTTTTTCATTCTCCTGACTGTCCCCCCATCTAACTTAAAGAATTCGCCCCACAAGTTGAATCACTGTAATAATGATAGAGAATAGTAGTTTTGCCTCTGCTTTAAAAACGCACCACTAATGCAAATTAGCCTGAACATCAAGGAACAGTGAATCTAATATAATTCGAACCAGACAGAACCACAATAAAAATTCAATTTATCTAAAAATTCAAATTAAGAAAAACCGTGTTTAAAAATGAGTACAACTAGAGAAAACGACAATTTTTAAACTTAAAATGGTAATTAACATTTATTTTTAATATTCAAGGTTTTAATAAATATTGCATAAATAAGAAATAACCTGTAAGTAATTTCAATAAGTAAAGCAATAAAAACTGTAATTAAAAATTTCGTAATAATTTTAAATATATTAATCTCAAGAAATGAGTGATTTTGATAAACAAATTTTATGCAGCAATTGTGCAAAAAAACTTCAATATAAATAATAAAATTCACAGAAAATATGTACAAATTTTTATTTTAAATTAGTGAGCAATTTTTATTGGTATTTTTTATTGAATACATTGCGCAGAAGTAAAGTTCTCGTGTGATTTAAAGGCTTAAAAATTCTTCACTTACAATCATTGAGGACGCAAGGTATGGAAAGAGGCTTCCCTCATCTGACAGAGAATTACGGTTTTAATAATAAAAAGCGTAGCAGAAAGCAGGCTTCAAAGATTTTTCAGCTTTTTTACTTAGCCTATAAAATAAATTTTAATTTACTTTAGGATGAGATGATAAACTCACAGTATTGTAACAAATTTTCTCTTCTATACAGTATATTTTTACTGTACTGTATTGTAAGTATATACCGGTTGGTCGTAAAATGGTGTAAAATGTTTGAAGCTAAAATTTTAAAAAATCTGTTTTGCCAAACATACCTAATTTAGATTACACAAAATTTTGACCATGGAATATCGAAAATAAAACAATTTTTGCCACCAACAGGAATATGGCGTTATATCCTGTAATATGAGGTAATATGGCGTTATAATCTGTATACAGACCCTTAAATTCGTTGAAAAAGTACAGAATTTTCACTGCTAATTCACTACAAACTCTATTTTTACATCGTTGATACATGTGTTCCAATGAGTTTACACTGCTTACAATGAGATTGCAACAGCATTGGTGCCAAAAAACTACAGTATTCATGCAAGATGGAGCACCTCCTCACATTTGATTACGTGTTCAGCAAGTTCTACAATAACATTTTACAGACGACGACAGATGAATAATCATCCGTGCATTTTCTTTCAGGTGGCCACCGCGTTCCCCGGATCTCACTCCCTGTGATTTTTTTGATGTGGAATCATCTGAAAAGTGTGGTTTACAAAGAGAATGTTGATAATCTAGCCATCTTGAACGATCATATAACAATCTGACAAATCAATGGTGAACTGTTGCGTTCTACGGTAGAACATGCAATTCAGAGATTAAATTTTTTAAAAACACTTGGGAGGTCAATATTTTTGTATCTAGGGTATCAAAATTGTTGTCGTGGAAATTGTGATTTCAGCAATTATTTTCTCTGAACAACACCATATTGCAGTTGATGGCAATAATTAGAACTTTTAATTGCATAAATAAAAATCTGATGTTCGAATAGTATGTAAACTAAATTTGGTTGAACCGATTTTTTACAATCGAGCTCCAAACACCTCATTTTGTTTTATGGACATATCTTCTGCTGCTTCAGATTACGCATATTTTTTTAAAGTCTTATACATCATTATCGAGTCAATTCAAATACGCATTTTATGAAAATACTGCGTTAAAATAAGAAGAAAATTAATCAGATTTATTGTAATTAAAAACATTTTTTACCAACTTTATTAAAATGTTGTTTCAAATCAGGGCTACAAACCGATTAAAATGTGGTTACAATATCAGTAAATTTTAATTACAATATTTATACAATACAGAGTGGAAATTCAAATGGTCGGTAGTTAAACATCACATTCCAATTAAACATGATTTTATTCTGACTTAATTTATAAAGTCCGTTTCTAATGATTATTATTGCGTATTAACTATCACACTACTGTAGGTTTAAATTCTCTTTGGGAGATACGTCCGGCATAAAAAGGAATACAAATATTCAGCTGTATAGAATACTTTCATAAATATTATAACAAACTATGTTTCGACTATCCAACTGTGGTGTTTACACTTTAATTTCAAAATTCAGAAATATTCGATTAGACCGAATATATAGAAATATTAATCACAAATGCAAAATTAATCACAAATAGCAGAAAGGGAATTTCATACAACGGTATCGATTTCATTGCAGTAATTCTATATTTGACGGGTTTATAGCTTTAGAACACATGCCAAAAAATGACTTCTGGCAAAATGGGGAATTTTGAACTTAAATCAAAGATACACGCGTCTAATGGTTTATTTTGCAAAGCGTCAATATTTAACGTTCTTGAGATGCAATTCAAAACGCAATATGAAATTGATGCAGAAAGCAAGATAATAACAGAACATCAAATTAAAAAATATTGAAATGCTGTTTACCAGAAATTTAGCACTTTTCCCCCTTAAAATATGGGCGACATTTTGTGTAATATTATTGAATACCATACATTACTGATCCATCCCAGTAAGATATATTTTTACACTTGCAGATCTATTTGTCCAAACTGCCGACCATTCCCTTCAAGTTTTAACACAGTATCATCTAGAAGAATAAAACCTTAATAGCGTCTTCAAAAAGACACTAGCTTTACTGACAGTAAATCGCATCTAAAATTTCATCATTATCATGAACAATTGAAATTTTCGTTGGATAAAAAAACAAAATCAAAAGAAGTAAACAACAATTTCCACTTGATTTTATCTATGAGAGTATTGATTTCTTTCACTGATTTTATCTCCTGATTCTGTTTTAATATATCTTCAGAAAAGAAATATTGTATAATATTTTTAATAACTTGAGATGTAATTTACGTACTTGAAACCTTTATATAAGAAAACACAGTTCTCAATTAATTTTACTTACCAAGAATATTTAAATACTTAAAAAATAGTATAAATGTGACAAAGGAACATTTTTAATGTGAACATTATCATTAATGAAATGTATTAACCTAGTATTATTTGGTAGCAAATTTTAGCAGTTTACACAAAACGAAATATCTAATAAATTGCTTATAATTAATAATAAGAATTTTTCGATTATCAAAGTTTTTTTACTAAACTGCTTCGAAGTGTTAAAATAATAAAACAGCAATGTGTCAGTTTTGCTATTTAGAAAAATTAGTTACTTATAAGTCGGCTTAAAATATCTATAGAATATTGGAGTTGCGGAAATATCACATTCGAGGACAGCACAACACACAAGTATTTCAGAGCTCTACTTTACAGAAATGGTATAACTACGGCGTTGTAACTTTCGGCGCATGTGGGAGGGTGGTGTTGGTTTAAGCTCATTATCTGCCAAGTGTCTTTACTCGAATTTTTTTAGCTTTGAGGGTATAGCACCGTTCCCGATACTTTTTGATCACCCCTCGTATGAACTTCATACAAATATTCTTGAAATGTTCTTAATATTCCTTATTCCTTTACGTCAGTGTTCTGATTTTTGAAATTCCTCATTTGTAACAATTTAATTTTAGACGTTTCCCTTAAGTTTTTGTTTTCATTGAAGCATAGTTGCAAAAATGGCATACGCATTTACTTTATTTGTTTTTAAGTTCGATGAAATGACCTACAAAACTTATTAATAGAGCATTGAAGTGAGTTTATCTACGAAATACATATTGTCTACAAAAGATAATTATGCTGCTGGTGCGAGATATTTTTAAAAAGCTTTTTTATTAAATATTATTAAAAATTTAATTAGTTATTCAATTAAATTATATTTATACCATGGAAGAGTTTCATGCCTGCACTGAAACATTCGTTTCATCGTTGTAAGCGCAGTATCGATGGTTACTTCGTTATAGACCTTCATTTAGTCCAGATGTCTCTAATGATTATTATCACTTTAAATAAAAATGAATCATCAGAATCTTAAATTAATTATTTAATAAATATTGTCTATTAATTCTATGTCCACTTCAGAAAAACGCTATATTTTTTAAATACTGTTTGATAAAACATGAATTAAATAATAGCCAAAAATTGTTAGTTTAATGCGCGATTAGAAAAGATTAATTTAAAAATAAACATTTGATACAAAATACGATGATATATCTTTAATACCCGAAATTTTAAATAAGATGGTCTAATTTCCATTATTTTTCTCCTGCGTAATGCAAAACTAATATTAAAATTAAATAAATTGACAGGACACGTTTGACGATTATCACTTCAGCATTAAATATCTCCCTTCTGTATGCCTCATAACTATTCATGAACAAATGTTTAGCTATTTTAGAGCATTTAATTTTAACCTTTAAACCTACGTAAGTTTTGAATAGAGAGAAAACCATGAGAAATTCTCTAAACACATTTCTGCATGAAATGTTTAAAAAAATTGGAGTTTGAAAAATTGGATTTTATTCTGATTCCGGAAATATTAAACCAATGTATTCAAATTGAACTGCTCATTAAAATCTCAAAAACGTATTTAAAATTTTTAATCAAAGTTTATAACTGATTCTTCTGATCTGGATCTTCATATTAATTTTTAGGGCATTTATGAGATGTAATGTTTCTTTAGAAAATAATTATTACATTTCCTTTTAATTACCTACTAATAGAAACATTAAATTTCTTTAGTTTTTTCCTTAAGATTTCAAATTCTAATGCTCGTTCACATAATCGTTAGACGTTCTAAAACTTGTCTAGAGGAATATTTCAGTTTTAAAGCCGTCAAATAAATCAAAACTATTATCCGAAATAGAAACCAAAACTAAATTACCGGCTCCTTGCAAAAAGCATGCACTCTTGAAATGGCTTGTCAGGGTGTAAAAATGTCACCCTCGTTTGAAATTTATCAAATAAATATGAATTCTACAAAGGTAAAGCAAAAGAAAAACAAAAAACACCTCGTTTTCCCAATTAAAGCCAACAGATTTATTTTTCCCCTTGAGCAAACACGTGTGCAGAGCTTCCCTAGTAATTACTTAAGTAGACATGTGGTGAATTTTGAAGTGATGAATATTGACGCAAAATTTTCGTATTATTCTTAGTTTACAGAAAAGAGATATCAGTAGAAATAGCAAGCTCTCGAAACATATTTAAGTTAATCATCTATTAAACTATTAACCAGAATTTACGTGTATTGAATTCATGCTAAAATTCTAGTTCCTACAAATAGCATGGATTATTTAAATCGTTTGTCAGGACAAGAAATAGATTGTTTTCTTTTGAATGAAATTCATCAAATAAAAATAAATTCTTCGAAGATAATATAAAAAAACCAGGATGTCTTCCCATTTAAAGCAAATAAGTTATTTCTACCCCGGGGGGAACAAGTGTGCCTTACTTCTCTAGTAGTCGCATAAGTAGACATGTGGTGAATTTCGAAGATCTCTCTTTTGTATTTCGTCTGAAAACTTTCATATTATTCTTACTTTAAAATAAAACAGGTATCGGCAGAAACGAGGCACTCTCAAATCGTATTTAAGCTAATGCACTCGGTTACTGAATTGAAAAACTAAAAATAACCCAAAAATATCCATTTCAGAAAGACCTGCGTATTTTCTTTCAGAACCAGCTGTCGCATCACACAACAAACAATAAAGAACCTTCGCTTTCTTTCACTTCCCGTTAATTTAGACCCTCTCCTATAATCATTAACGCAAAAAAGAAGGGAGAACGCACTTATTTCTCCAGAAAGATTACTCTTGCTGAAGCCAAAATTTAGGACAAGGTAAAGGAAAGAATTTTCTCTGCAGCTAAATTAATGGAAAAAAGAACTTTGCTGCGGAGGCACTTTTTGAACAATGCTAACTATTACAAAAACAGCAGTCTTATTTTCCAGCTGATAGTTCTGCAGCTAAGTACTTTCGGTCTTTTAATAACACCTTGTCCATTAAATAATCAAGGCTGACTTCAAGGTGTTAAGTTTGATGCAAAACTGCCGATCACTTTTCTTTCGAAAAGTTTAGTTTGTATCTTAGGCAACACAAATAAGGCGACAAATGTATTTGTTTTGTAAAAGGTACCTTCTTGTGCATGTTGTTAAGTAAATTCTTGTTGAACTCGACATTGACAAATTCCTCACTCTTTACATAAGACATGCGTTTTACAACGAGGTATTAAATTTGACTCTCATTCTGATAAAAATGACCACCTAAAATCTGCTTCATTAATCCATCATTTTTCACAAGTTGCATCCTGTAAGGTAGATAAAAGATAACCTGAATTTTTTAAAGTTGTGTTTGAACATAAAATCTTTCAATTAAGTAGGATGTAAATATACTGTGAGATGCACATTTGGGTACATATCGCTTCCATATTTACCTAAAGCTTTGCTCATTCTTAATGCAAGAAAACTTAATTCCATACAAAAAAATTTACTTGAATATAATTAATTACAGAATTGCTGAAATTTTAGCAAATAATTCATCACTTTTTAATTACAAATTCAATTTTATTATCAATTTTCTTCAAAAATTTTGAATTAAAAGGCCTCAAATATTCCTCAAGAAAATATTGTTAGCTTTCAAAATTACTAAACAGATTGATGGATTCAAAAGAAACATTCCAATTCAAAATTGTTGAATTTTTTATATAAATAACCTGATATTTTCATTGCTAAATATAGGTTTATGACTGTAACTAGAAAATAATTTAGTATTCAAAACTTAGGTAATCACATTAAATTCTGTGCAAATTCCTCCTGTTATTATATCTGAGCATGTTTGATTCAAACTCACTTATGAACAAGAACTAAATTGATTCGCAATTTAGAACTTATCGAAGAATCAAATAGTTAACTAAAATGAAATATTTTTTAGTTGTAATGATAGCCAGATTTATCGAATATGTCTTCATTCACTTTTAATTTTTAAATATTCTGCCTTTGAAGAAGTTGGGGGTCACAGTGGCCTGACGTTAAGGTCTTGGTTTCGGGATTGGAGGCCAGAGGTTGGGGTCTCCAATGTTGAAACCAGATTTCATCGAAGTTCTATCGTGTATGTGAGCCTGACGTACGTGAAATCTGACGTCGACGGTCAGACTTCCTCCCTTTATTATGGAGTGGAATTTCGGAGAGGTTCGGAAGTGTCGGCTCGGGTATCGCCTTCGTTTTCTGACCACAATTCAAAATTACGACGCTTGTCCCAAAACAGGCCCCTTTTTACTTCAAAACCGGTCGTTAATTTAACTAAACTAACCTAACCGTTACCTAAACCTTTATCCATCTCAATCCTCATTAAATAAAGGCATTTGTCTCCATTTTTCTTAGGTTTGATTTAGTAAATCAGACATTCATTCATTACTTTATTTCTAATATACATATATCCTCCTAACACGATCCGGATGTTATTGTAGCTTGGAATTTTAAAAGAGTAGGGTACCGATTCCTTCTTCATATGACCACGTTTAAGAAATAAAATTATCATCCCCTCAAGCCCTTGTACAGTTTTAGAAGCCTAGTAACTACGAGCAGTGGATAAATGATGAGGGCGGAACCTGATCAGTCACCTCATTCTCGAGACTTTTGCATCGTACCGATGCACAGTGGTGAAATATGCGAAAAAGTTGGCCAAAATTGTTAAATATTAAAATTATATAATTATTTGTGTTAAGTACTTTAGGATATGTTGGATAGACGTAAAAATTAAGAAATTCATAATTAATGAAGAGATTCCAAGACCATTAAACAGTTATTACACTATAATCAGTAGAAAAATGTATAAATAGCATCAGCTGACTTCCGCGTGCATGCAGTATTGCCTTCATTCAAGGTTCAGCTTATCAACCACGAGACTTATTTGCTATTTAAATTTATCGTGGATTATTTTTAAAAAATTTCAACATTGTTTTTAATTTCGCCCCCCCCCCGCGTTTGCCAGTTCCATAACGTAAGTCTATTTGGAAAATATAATAAGCTCTAGAAGAATTTAATCCGGCAATCTAGTGCGGACAGTCCTATCTGTAGATGGTTTCCAATCACTGCTTTAGACAAAACTTTAAGCTATGATTAAATTGTTTGCTTGTTGTTGAAACAAATTAAATCTTTGGTTTGTCTAGTATTATTAATATCGTATGCTGTTATGACTAATTAAAAATTTTGTCGAAGTTTTCATGTCTGTCGGATTCAAATAAGTTTTCGAGTTTGTGACATATACAGCTTCTTATTTTTCAATTTGTGTCAATTCCTGAACGAACTGGAGTCGTACTGTTCTACAATATCGAGAAGACGGTTGCGGATAATCCACAATACAGTATGCTGTTGTTCATCTCGATTCCGTAAAAAAAATAATTTACTAGAACAAGAGTTATTCAAATTGTTTCAAGAAATTGTCAAAATCTCATTTACTAATTAAAAAATATTGTTAATATCGTCCTCGAAGGATAAAAAATTCTTATAAAGAGTTAATCAGATGATTTACAATTTGATTAATCAAGTCTTGTAAAGTCACTTGTGCTGAAGCTTTAGTTACAGAAATATTTCCGCACAAATAATCTTTTTAGCTTTTATTATGACTTCAAAATTAGAGCTCGAAATGGAACTTTCTTCAAGAGCACTATTTCGTATATTGTATTGCTTTTTTAAAAAATTTGTAATGAATCAGTAGTGGTAAGTCCTTGTCTTCCGATATTGTATATAGTTTTGACTCTCAAATACCAAGATTTTTATCATTTCAGTGCGTCCCTTTATTCTCCGTTTCATTTCACCGGCACGCATTACGCTCTTTCTGCATCTATTTTCTCTCTCTCTCTATTCTTCAGTTTCCCTTCCTATAATTCGTTCATTGCTGTCTTCAAAAGCTTTTAACGGCACATTTTAAGGACCCATGTTTAAAAACACCGGTTTTTACAACTTGATTGGTAAACAGAAATTAGCTTCTATAATTTTCTTTTTTTTTCGGAGTCTAGTAGTTCGCTATTAAGCATATAAAACCACGCAAAATTTAGAAAGAAAATGTTTGTTCTGGGCAATTTTGTTTTTAGAAGAATTGTTTTTATAAAATGTATCAATTCTCATCGAATAATTGATCGTGATGCAACAGAAGTTATCCCTAAAAGAACATGCATAGAAAAATTTGTATAGTTACTAATGCAATAAAACAACAAAAAAATTTAAAGTAGCAAAAAGTAGCTCGAAAATTTGTTTTAAATAGAGAGCTACTAATGTAAGCTTTATTTAAAATTATTTATAATGCCAGAATTCCTTGGAATCCTACACTTTTTCCTCCTATGATTCTATTAGAACACATAAAAAATTTTTTTGCATTTAAAAACTGAGATTTTATTTTTAAAAAACTGTTTGTTTCCTATTAATAAGGGTTTAAAAGTTCTCTCGTACCTTATTGACTAAGTTCGATATCGGAAACAAGCCAATAGATGAAATCTAACAAAAAAAATTATAGAAAACTTTGATACAATGTAGAAACACTTTACACTGAAAAGAATTCAGAAATTTACCGAAGGGCCATGGCAGCTTGCATGTCGTTAACGTGTCGAAAAGTACACAAAAAATAGTGCAATACATTAGACTATCAATATAATTAAGTTTTACGGCTTTACCAATAAGATTTTAAAAACCGTTTTTGGCATATTTCACCATTGTGCGACTTGAGGACTATTTCAAAACTGGATGCTAATCTAACAAAAAAATAGAAATATGAGAATCCTAGTGTTTTCGGATTGAAATATATAACAACAAAATGAAATATGCATCCCGAAACGAATTGCTAATAATTTTTGTAAGTACTATAAAATAATCTTCATAAAACAAACAAAAAAATTATTCTGTTTGAATCCCAATATTTTTTATATTTTAAATCTATCAATTAAATTCTCCCTTCTAGATTTGCAACTTCGGAAGGCACAATTCAATCAAAACTTTATTCATCTCATTCTTTAAGTGATGAAGGTGATTATTACTCATTAAAATCGATTCACTTGTCTAGGAACTGCTTTATTTAATCAAAAATCTTTTATTTGTTTTAAAATTTCTATTGAACTCCTTCTTCTGCCAGAGTCCTCACGTTCGTTTAACATAGAATTTCCGAAAGTGGTTCCAGCTCAGGTGCCATCCTCGTGACCTGACCAAAGTTTGAGAAACGATGTCAGCGCCCTTATGTTGTTTCCATTAGGGAATCTTAGTCTAACAAAAGAAAGAAAAACAATCTGTCAGAAGTTGAATGCTTTTAATTAAAATCTACAATCAGAACGCAAACTAAACACTCCAAAACTAGTTATTATTCAACCTTATACTTACAACATAATCGCCAGAAAAAATGTTTCATTGTGAGCTCAGATTTGCTCTTTATATTTTAATTCAATCAATTAAACTCTCCCTGCCCGATTTACAACCTCGGCAGCCAAAAATAAATTAAAACTTTATCCATCCCGATCCTCATCCGATAAAGGTAATGGTTACTCTTGAAAATCGATCCCACTTTTCTAAGAAACCCGAACTCTCGCTATCGGAACTACGAAATAAAATTCTTTTTAATTTTCCGCTCTCACCATATCTCCGGATAACATCAGCTCCTGAAGTAAGTTTGGAAACAAAGAAGGACGCTACGACAAAACTTTCTTTCCGTCTATGCCTCGCCCTTAAACTAGACGCCGCTGTGATTAGACGCCGAAGACAAAAATGCGACAATTAGGGGCATTCGATGCAAATTCAAATCCGGACAAGCACTTTTCGCTGATAACTTAATGCGAACATAGAGGGAGTTAATCATTTGCCGTAAACATTATAATGAAGGGATTCCATCGTGATAAAGTATGTCTGAAGATTACATTTCCTGGGAGAAGACAGATAATATCGGCCTCAATCTTCCAGAATTGCCGATGATCGATGGCAAGGTAATAAAGGCCGTTCGATGAAAGCTTTAAGACATAAATGACGTAGCCGTGATGGCACTTAAGATTTGTGGAACATTTTATTCATTAGAGAGATCGCGTCTTCATTTTTTATGGCTATCGCCATCTACAATCTCGCCTTAAAATATGTTCCTTAAAGCCAAGAGGCCAGATCACTAACTGTATTTCAATACCATTGTTTGATGGAAGACGTGGCTCTTAAAGGATTTTTCTTCGATGAAAGTTTTTTCACGGAGAAGGAATTTATTTCGCAGCCGATGTATATACTAGGATGATGAACTGATTTGAATAATTCATTAAAGGCTGTGAAAGTGATAATTCAATCGTCCATTAAGAGCTTGGAATATAAAAAAATCAGTTTAATCATTATTGCTTTCTAGATTCTGTAAGTATTCTTAACAAAGTAAACTGGTGCTCAAGTATCTTATGATTAGAAAACTAGCTAAATCCTTATTAGTATTGTAAAAGACTTATACTCCACTTGTTTGCTTTCTACTAATTGACTATAAATGCAATTGAAACTATTGCTTTTTTTAAAAATGATTTTCATAAAAAAATATCCTAAATATGTTGAAAATTTTGTTTAAGCTATTTTTCACACTAAACACCTACTATAAAAGTTATTCCTTATAGGAAAAGAGGACCAGATTATTACTACAATAGATTACTGCATTTCAATACTATTGTTTGATGGAACGCGTCTCTTAAAAGTTTATTCAAGGAAATGTTTTAAAGGTAAGAAAATTATTTCTCACAAGATATATATAAATATGATGAATTGATTTGATTAGTTCGTTATTAGCCTAGAAAATGATAATCCGTTCAACTATTGAGAGCTTCGGGACACTTTCAAATACTATATTAATTGTTTTTAAGAAGTACCACATATATCATTGAAGCATCGGTTGTTCGAACATTTGCGTTTATCAAACGATTTTAGTTCTGAATAGTGATATGAAAATAATATTCTGTCTATTTTTTCCGGCAGTTAGTTCCATTGACGAAATTATTGTTTCATTTTTAATTAAATTTGGAAAAAATGATAGACACAGTATATCAAGATATGCGCTCCGTATCTTGCTCAATTTTCATTAATTTTTAAATTATTTAGCTACTAGAAAGAGAAAAAATTACTAATCACAGTCCACAGAATTCGATTTTATTTTGCTATATCCTTTCAATATTTAAATATCGATTCCAAAAAAGTTGCTTTTCTGTTAATACTCCTTATTGTTACAATTATTGGTATTATTTAGCTTTTGAAATATTTGCATGATAACTAGTTGTTTCTTCAATTAAAGATTTTTATCATGGGAACGGAAATAAGGATATGATTTTAATAACTGTGTTTATGTATAATAAACAATAATTTATCCAATAATATTTCAATATTTTATTGCCCACATGAATGTGAGTCGTGAAGGTCATTTGTTCAATTGACTTTAAGACATCTGTAATGAAATGACACGCGTGCCGCTAAATTCGAGTTTAATAACTATCTAATTAAATTAAGCTAAAGATTATTTGATCTAACCTGATTTGGCATACTCTAAAGAATACTCACCATTGTTTTAGTGTTTCACTAATTTATTATTTTATATTGTACAAATGAATAGTCAAAAAATCAGTTAATAAAATTTTTAGAATTTTTTCAGAAAGCTCATAAGGATCAATAAACACTACAGTACGGAAACGCACAAAGGCTCATATTTACTTGTACTGAAGACCTTTTCATTCGATTTTCTTTAATGACTCTAAACACATTAAAAGGTGCCTTATTTATACGTCCTGTATAAATTATTCTAATACGCAAGTATATAAGCCTATGTGGAAATTAAAAGCTATTTTAAACTGATATTTCTTCATTATATCAGAAGTTGAGATGTGTTAATAGTAAAAATTTATTTTAAGGAAATAAAAAGAAAATAAATTCAAATGAATAATCAATAGAAAATATTTTGAAGTTAAATGGCACTATGAACAATTTCCAAATCTTCAAAATAAACCAAATTTTCCTTTGAACCCTTTTGTAGAAATTTTGAAACTCAAAATTTAGTGTGATTGTAGCAAGTTCCCACTATTAATAATGAATCTTTGAATTTCTGTTATGATAGACTTTTAAATATGCAGTTATCTAGTTCTAACGTAATATTTTTGGACGTTTCTATATTATAAGTTTCAATAAAACTTCTAGGATTTTTTTCCTAACATATAATTTCTTAGATGAATATGTCGTGACGGTTGTGGGGATCATATCCAATTAAATCGATTATTTATAGAGAGTTGAATTTCTTAAGGTAGTGATTAACAACATGATGCACGCGAAAAGAAGAGGAAGAATTTACAATATTAAAAAAATTATTATTAAATCTGAAATACACAGACGTGCATTATGTTAATACAGGATTAAAATGGCACCGTAAAATGTATGTAGAGCAAGTAAATAACACGAAAGATATGCTGATATTAATTGTGAAAATCCCAGAGTACATTGGCATGGAAACGGAATTCAAAAGACGCTATTGGAAGGAAGTAGTAATAAAAAATTATATAAAAAATAAGATCTGAAATGTTAAAAGTTTATAAACGTCTTTATTAGAGAATCGATAAATCACATTAGGAGTTGCTGTTACTCCGCAATTTCGAGCATTGCATGAGAAAATGATCTTGTCTGAGATCCTCTACCAACAAGCATTTTATTGAATTTAAAATAAAACTCTGAATTGAGTAATTGAACCAACTTGAGCAACAAAACCTCACATCTCAATTTTTCCTAGCGTTTGTTGTTACATTCAAATCTAATTGTTAATATTCAAATCTAGTTCTACTTTTTGAATGTTTAGTTTAGTCGTCCCGTTTTGAAGTAACACGAGGTTATTTTGGGACGGACCTCACCATTTTGAACCGCGGTCAAATGACGCTACTTCGATTGAATGATTCAGTTTAATTGTTATGTCTGAATTAATATTCGCATAACTATTAACCTGCGATTTTGATTATAATCAATCTTTTCTAGAAATTTATCCCACCAAACAGCTGTTAAATTTCGATAAGTAATGGCTTAAATGATTAACTAAGGATTCAACCCATCTCGAGCAATGTTATAAAATACAACAATTATTTCAACCCGAAATATCACAACCATTTCATTTGCTTAACTATAGTAGCTCTCCAATTACTGCGAGCCAAATTCTAAAAGCCATCACGATAACATTTGATGATATGGCTTCAGCTCAGAAACTACACCATGAAGTAGACTTTATAGTTTCAACGTTATTAATTTCAAAGAGGTTTAAGATTTTTTCTTTTCCTCGCATATCAGCAAAAACTCATTTCTTAAATGGGCAGAACATGGCAAGTCCTGAAATTCATGCAATGCGAGTGAGTAAATTTAATAGCTCGGGAGTGAATCAATATTCTATCTCTTAGCATCGCTATTACTCTACCATTTGGGAAATTAATCCTTCCTAAGAATCTCTGCCACGAAACATTTTGTTGAATTTCGCAATTAATGGCTTAAGTAATTAAACCCAACTCGAGCAATAACGTGAAATACACCGTTTATTTCTGTCCGTCATTAAATATTATACCCTTCTCATTCGCGTGACGACGAATCGACTGCTTGGCCAAATTCTAAAAGCCATCTCGAAAAGCACGAAAACCTTTGATCGTATTGCAATAGCTGAGAGACAACTCCATGGAACAATGATCCCGGGAGCAGTTTGACGAACTGGTGATCCGTTCAGAGCAACCAACTTATGTTGATTAGATAGCTGATTAAGCTTTGCCAATTAAGGGCAGAACCGTCTCCTTTAAACATTAGCGCAAGTCTGTCGTAATATGTAACGGGCATTTATGTTAACAGTTGGTTTGTATCTGTTCGCAAACCTGCATTCGATGACTCTACAAATAGATCGGAAAGCTTAGCACACAATGGAAATGTACTGGAACAACGGAATGTAGGGGTGGTTTGTATTGGAGGACCTCGTATTTCGACATATTTATCAAGGCTCCGGGGATGTTGCCGTGGTTTTCAGATGAGCTACGGCAAATAAGACGCTTTATTTTTGGAAAGAAAATTCTAAGCAAATCACTGTAATAAACTGTCTGTTAATACTTTTGTTAAATGGTATATCTATGCTTGTTAGTTTGCTTAATTTATTTCAAGATTTTATGTTAAAATTTTATGGAGGATAAATAATGAAAAAGTTGCACTGATTTTCCGATGATTTTCAACAAGACAGTTTTTATTTTTGTAAACAAATTATTAAGTAGATTACTCTAATAATTTATTTTCATCCAGTGATTTGCGTTTATTACTGTAACAAGGTTTATTAACAATAATAATGATTTGAAAATGTTTCGCTTGAACCTTTCGAAGATACTTAAACACGACAAGTGTAGACGTTCAGTAGTTCCTTAAGTTAAGGTACGAGAAAAAAATTTAGAAAAATATATTCCAATTTTTTTTCTGGCTTTGGGAATTCAGTATTACTGATGTAAAGTAAATAAAATCTGAACAAACATAGAATTAAAAATAATTTTTTCCTAAAAAAATTCTTTCATGGAAAGCTTAAATAATCATGAGAAATAATAAAAGTTATTAATAGCTTCGTATATTTTATAAAATTCACTCTTTCACTTCTCAAAAAAAAATTCACTTCTCATTCTTTAATACGTGATTTTTTTTGCAGATTATAAATGCTTTTCTTCTTCGAATACAAAACATAAAAAAATGACACTAAAATATTTGTATCAATTTTAGGCATGTAATTAAAACAACATGAAGACATTTGTCGCATAACTCTTTAACGAATGTAATTGTTACTTGTTTTGCTTTGCAATTATTTGAAACATTTAAATTGATCTTTTATGCCCATTGCGAAGTTAGAAATATGAAGTACACGAAGAATATTGCATGATCGGAGTTCTAGATTTGTGACCAAAATTACATATTACCTGCAATTTTCAATACTTTACTTTGCAAAAGAATATCAGTATGATACTAATTCTCCCTTATAAATAAAAAAAGTTAAGATGCATTTTCTTTACTTTTAAAACTACCAACAGAAAAAAAATAATATGTTGGTTGCGGATAACATCATTATGTCTTATAAGATCAAAACTTTTTGAGATAATATATAAAACGATACAAAATGCAAGCCCAGCATAATCCGATAATCATATCTCTAGATAATATAAAGTAGCATATTAAAATTTACCATAATCCTTTTGCTCACTCCAAGCCCTGAAGTAAATGTGCAACACCATACAACGGCGAACAAATGTGTTTTACTATTCGATAAAGCGCATGGGCTTGTAGTTTCATAATTTAGAAAATTTTCATTTAATTTTAAATCGAAACCGCTTTACTCATATATTCTTACTATTCAGTGCTTGGCAACTCTAAATATCTATTGTGTAACTGCAAATTTTCCTGTCATCTAAACTTAGATCAGTCTTTTCCAGTAAAGATGAATTAAACGCTTTTAACATTAACAATAAGATAGTTTTATTATCTTATTGTTAGTGTTAATAATTACTTAAAATATTAAATAACTAGCTGTTACCCGCGACTTCGTGCGCGAAGAATTTGAATTAATCTTTTTTTAAATTCACGAATGTAAATGTTTTATTGCATTTTGAAAGGCGAAAGTAAAAGTTCTGACGGTTGTTAATATTTAATTCACACATGAACATTCCGCATATAGTTGCCCATTCGAAAAATATGGTTTTTCCAAACGTACGCTTGCTCCTTTGAGTGTCTGGCCCTGAGCCTGGAATGTACTAATTTTAAAGGGATTTGTTACCTTTTGAAATGAGATGATAAATCCTTCGGTATTATCGCAAGGCGTGAAATTAAAACACTCTCCCGTCTCCCTATATCAGTCATAATAGTAGCTTTCATGACGTTTGGACCTAGGTGTCTAATTTGTAACCATGTGCCATTGCGCAGTCTCAGTACATCCAGGTTACGTATCAATTGTTCTGGCACACCGACGTTTAATCTCAGCTGGTTGGAAGGTACCCCTGATAATTCTAAGGAGTTTAAGAACTCTACAGGATATGATTTTACTTGTTATTGCCCATTACCGTATCTACAGATGGATATTCTGTAATACCTCACTGTGAAAATTAAACAAAACATCGCGAGAGATTAATTCACTAACGTCATTGGATCACTGTGTAACGGTATTAAAAGCTGTAAATCCTACGACAACTGGAAAACGGAAGTGTAAAGTCTTCTTTGTTGTTTATGGTCAAACAAAGCAATATTTTCTTATATTATCTTTAACACTGGCAAAAGCCCGCTCCCGAAACAGTAATTTGGCTTGAATTTATTTCTATAAGAATAAAAAGTATTGTTAGAAATTGCGTTAAAAATATTTTGTAAACTTTTATAACAATCAGAGGAAACACTTCATCGCAAAGGAATTATCATCTATAGAAAGATAATTTTCTGCTCTTTAATTTGGCATAAAAATAATTGTTGTCTAATAAATGTTTCAGAAGTTATTGGCAAAAAACGTCTAAGCATTAGGCTTAAAAGAGGCTAATTTTCGTTATTTATTTAAATACCTTAAGAACTAATTAACTCTGGAAGTTAAAAATAGCACCTTTGACCTAGAAATATGCTCTAGAATGTCGTGTGTAAATTTCATGTCGCTACTGTTCACCGTTTAGGAGGAGTTCTTGTGACCGACAGACAGACAAACACATGTATTTTCTGCTTTATATTATAGATATTTATAAAAATAAGCAATTTTTTTAAATAAAGGTAAATTAGTTCAAAGTCTAATCGTTGCCTAGCAACGAAGTAGCTATAAATTTGCGTTATTTCAAAATCGTCTGAAAAAAAATAAATTAAAAGTTATTAAACTTTAAAAAATTAATACAAATTGAAGGAAAAATGTCACAGAAATAAAATTGATCTCTCTGAAAAGGTAAAAGTTTGGACTTTAAGATGGTATAAAAATAATTTTTATCTGACAATTTGTTCCGAAGTTACAGTGGAAAGAAGGATTACGTGATAGTTTATTTTAAAAATAATTTATTCCACATGTTTTCGCATTCCTGAAGGATCACGTGACAGTTGATTGAAAAATAAAATAATCTTCATCGAGAATCGCTAAGTCAATGGGCTTTGTTAATTATTTAATTGTTGTCTGAACTTTTAAAAATTAATAACAATCGAAGGGAAAATGTCACAGAAATAAAATTTATATCATTGAAAAGGTAAAAATTTGAACTTTAAGATGGTATAAAATTATTTTTTGTCGGACAATTTGCTCCGAAGTTACGGCGGAAAAACGGTTTCGGTTAATTTCTAATTAACTGCTTGCAATGGCGGACTGGGTCTGAAAAGAGTGGTTGCCATGAGACAATTGGGGCCCCTATCACATCTACGTCACCATCTCAAATATATTTTTTGATATTATTTATTACAAATATAATAAATTAAAATCAATAAGTTAATATAATCTATATTCCTAATCTAAAACTCTATTATATATATTACTAAATACAGTATACACGTATTATTGAAAGTAATAAATAGCAAATATAAGTGTAATTTTATGATTAAATATTAAATAATTTTGGTGGTTGTATAGCAGACTGTAATTTTGGAACTATACTGTTATATTGAGAATATTTTAACCAAACCGAAAATAAAGTGCAAACTATTTACCAATTTTAAATTTTTTTTTAAGAATAATTCTAACTGTCAAAGATTAACAACTCAAATGTACCGAACTGTATTACATTTGGTCCACTTCATTAATGGCAACTCAGGAAACATTCGAGTTCACTAGATGACTGTGCAAATCTGTTAATAAATACTCTATATCCAAATCATCTAGAAATTCCTTTTCATAGCAACGTACAGAAATTCCAAGTTCTCCTCAGACAATGAATTTCGTAATATGGTCATTAAGATCTTTAGTCGACACATATCCTGGGGGGCCGAATTGTCTTATGTTAAGGGGGCCCACTTGCCATCGGGCAAGCTGGCAACCTGGCCAGTCCGCCACTGACTGCTTGTTTAATTAACTTTTGGACTTCGAAAAGTTCATAAGTGTCTTCCCCTTGTCTTAAATAATAAGTGCACAAAATTTGGTTGAAAATCGTCCATTGGTTTAGGAGGAGATGTTTAACATAGCCACATACATACATACCCACATACCCACAATGACTTTTATTTATATTAAGATTTAATATTTTAGAATTTCGAAATTAATATAAGGTATTTTTAGTATTTCTTCATAATAGAGAACCAATTTTACTTTTAATCTTCGTATTGTATTTGAGGGTTTCATTAATTTTTGAGGTGTATAATTTCAAAGAAGTGAATGATAAAGCGAGAGCTTTCTATATAATTCGTAAAGACAATTAAATTCTCTGAAGTCAAAACTTCAAGCAAGCATACTTTTAAAATAAATCATATAGCTTCCATTAAAGCTAAATGCTTCTATTCTGAATATACCTTCATTAAATATCTTCATAATTGCATGATGGCAACCAAAAAAGAAGAAATGATCTTACCTTAGTTTGTTATCAGTTTTCAAAAGTAACTGTCAATGTACCAAGTACAATATATATATTAAGTATATAATAAAGAAGATGATATAACAGAATTGAATGAATTTGTGGAAATAATATTGTTGTATTGCTTTAATCATATATGTTTCAAATTTCTATACAATTACTTCAAAAGCTTTATAAGGAATATGTTCTTAGAAAAGCTATTTTTAGGCTGGAAAAGTTAAAATTTCACTGTAATGATCTCGAGAGAGATGAATGTCTTTCAATGCTTTTAATAAAATCAATATAATGTTCCTAGAAATCGTAACAAAGCTTCAGATCATTCTCAGAAGTGATTTAAGCTTTGTGTTACAAAATGAATATCATATTAAACTTATTGCAACAATTATTTCCGCGAAACTAAAATTGATACCCTGACGATAAAATACAGAAACAGCATTGAGAAAGAGAGGAATCAAAACTTCTTATATTAAAAATGCATTATCATAAAATAGAATTTTTAAGAAAAAGCCAGTCTAGACGTACCAAAATACAATCATTAAGTAATTCACTAGAACTAATGAATGTCTTATTGGAAATTTAAGATCCAAGAATTATTTTTCAGTTCTGCCATATATTACGTGTGCGCAGTACGCAAAATCTCTCATTTTATGGCAACATGCATTTATCTGGAATGTATTTACGATTTCTTTGCAAACTTTTTGAAAAATCTGTCATGGCATGCAACTATTTTTCATGGATGTTTCCGAATCATTCACAATTCGTTTAACTGCTTATGTCGCTCAAGTATAATTATATAAATCCACAATTACTTTTACCAAAATAATAATATCAATGTGTGGTTATCTTTGCTAAAAGCATATAAAGTAATTTTTTGTTGAATCCTTTAAATTGAATTCCCTTTTATGAAATTATAGCAGGGATATTATCAACAGTCCACGTATTTCGGAGATACAGTCAGATAACGAAGACGACATCTAAGCCAGTATTCCACTCTCCAAGCTTCCACCGGGTGTCGTACTTAACATCTGACTACAAGCTACGGCGAGCTCTGTCCGACAATAGCCAAAATATAGTCGCTTTGAAATTAGGAAAGCTTGTCATTTTGAAAGCTCTTATCCCGACTATGCATTATACTAATTTATGTTAGCAATAATATAACTTTTCATCTATTTTTCATTGTTTGTGTGTAATAAAATTCTTAATAATTTTTTAATTTCATTTGAATAGCTGATACTTAAACGAATAAAACGATATATGAAATCTAAATAGATTTGATTTATTCTGTGAAAGTAAGTTTCTCTCTTTTTTTTAATTACTGATTTTTCGAACAGAAGATTTATTTTCCAATAGCAGAAGTTTTCTCAACGGTTATATTAATTCAATATAAAAAAGCATAATTTGTTTGTTGGACACAAATTTGATCGCCTAAGAGCGGACAACAAATATTTCCTGCTTTATGAAACATTTTACTGAAACAAATATTAAACATTTTAATGAAAAGCGGTTGATTATATAATAAATTAAATAAAAAATACAACGCGTATTAAAATATTATTCCTTTGACAAACATGCGCACATATAGTAAAGGCCACATATCGGGGATTAAGCTCTCTTAATGCAAAGCAACAGTTCTCTTTCCATGCAAAGAAGGACATTTAATCCTGATTTGGGATCCTAAATGAACTCTGACACCACCAGCGAGGTTAAATCTATTTTAAAACATGAAGTGTTGAAAAAGCCATCCGCTGTTCATAAGTCATGCGCAGGGAAAGGATTAGGGCGTCTCTGGGGACGGCCTTAGAAGAATGATGGTGGTCAGTTCTATAAATCGCAACGTCCTTTTCTCACCCAGAGAGCAATTTGGGCTGAAATGTGGAATCCATTTCTGTGAGCCTTGTGATTCATGATCGGCTTGGATCATCTCTTTACGTGGCCTCTATTGTGTCCGTAACAAATGAGGCGTGGAGGCCCACACATCTCCATGTGTACCCTCCCTTCGTCTCTATCCACGGCTACTGTTTCGCTTGTTTCGGAGACTCGTTTCTCTCTCTCTATCTGTACTGCGAATGGATTGTTGTTAGATAGATGCTGTTCTTTAAAAACCGAGGTGACGATACCATTTTTGGAAGGGAGTGTTATCATGTTTCTTTGC
>BGPR01000005.1:4799601-4867083 GCA_013235015.1 Araneus ventricosus
AAAAGTTGGGGTGATGATTCTATTTTTCGAAGCGAGTATGTTCATAGTTCGTTGCTATCTAGAAATTTTAATCTAAGTATGTTATATCATAGAAATCGAACCGTGATATGAATACAAGAGGGAAAATTCACCATAGTGAATAGATTATTGTTAGATAGATGCTGTTCTTTAGAAACCAGGGTGACGATACCATTTTTGGAAGCGAGTATAGTCATGTTTATTTGCTATCTAAGAATTTGTATTTAACGTAAATTCTATGGTTAGGGATCATAATATAATTTTCATACGCATATATGCGTGAAATTTCGCCACTGCGAATGGATTGCGGTTTGATATTGTGCTTTAAGAACTAGAGTGTCTATTCCATTCTGCTAAGAGAGTATTTTCATATTTCGTTGCTCTCTAGAAATTTGAATCTCAGTAAATAATATGCATAGAAATTAGACCGTAAATATATACGAGAGAAAATTCCCCGTTGCAATAGATTGTTGTTAGATAGATGCAGCGCTTTAAAAATTGGAGTGACGATACCATTTTTGGAAGCGAGTATTATCAGGTTTTGTTTCTATACACGAATTTGAATCTAAGCAAATTATACGCATAGAAATCAAACTATACAATTTATATGCATATACGAGTGAAATTTCACGATTGAGAATAGATTGTTGCTGAATAAAGGCTGTGGTTTATATAGCGGGGTGATGATTACATTCTTGAAAGCTAATATTGTCATGAACCGTTATTATCTACAAATATGAAATATATGATTTTAAATTGTATAGTAAATTATATGCATTGGAATCATAACATAAATTATATATATATATATATATATATATATATATATATATTTCGAACAAGAAACAAGAGGCAACTTTTAATAAAACAAGAAACAAAAGGACAAAAAAGGGAAAATAAAAATTTAATAAATTGAAAAATATCGTGGCAAGTCGCTCATCAGGAAGAGAAGCCCGCCTATGAAATTAATTATTTGTTTATTATAATTTTATTAAGTTTTTGTCTTCCCTTTTTTGTCCTTTTGTTTTTTGTTTTATATATATATTGTCTCTTGTTTCTTGTAAGTTTTGATATATTGCTTTCTTCTAGACGCAGCTTTTGCGCAAATGCAGAAATAGATTTCTCTTTTTAATATCATTTTTCTTATATTTGTGTAACATTTTAATTTTTGTATTTTTCAAAAAATTTTGTTTTGTTGTTTTATATCTTATCTATATGTATACAATTTATGTGAGAATTTGCCATTGCAAGAGTATTGAAATTAGACAGATGATGTGCTTTCGATTCCATTCTTGAAACCAGTATTGTCTTGTAGCATTGCTCTCTTGAAATCAAAAGTTTCCTCGATTAAAAAAAATTGAATACAATTAAATTCTGTGTTTAGTTTAGTTCAGTTATATTAACGTCCTGTTCTGAAGCAGCGCGAGGATTATTTTGGGACGGACCTCGCTATTTTGAACTGTAGTCAGATGACGAGGATGACACCTGAGCTGCCACCCTCTCCAAAATCCCGCATCACACCAGCGGGATGACGTTTGGCCCCTTATGTATGATTTAGCGTGCAAGAGGTCCAATGCACGGTAGATCTTCGGTGGAATCGGGTTTCGGACCAGGATGCCCTCCGGCCCCGAAGCCGAAACCTTACCACTAGGTCAGGAATTTTTTCTATGCATAAAGGTTTTAGGATTTTTTTCTATGCATTAAGGTTTTATGATTTTTTTCTATGCATTAAGGTTTTAGGAATTTTTTCTATGCATAAAAACTTTAGAATGATAGAATGGATGATTTCTGGATCAAACTTATAGTATGAATTATTAGATAGATCCTGTTTTTTCAGAAACACAGTGACCATTTTATTCTTGAAAGCTAAGCTATTATGGTCATGTGGTGTTTTCATATCCAAGACAAGATTTTCGTCGAACAATAAATTTGAATCGAAATATAAATACACAGAAATCACAAGAAAATGTTTTGTATGATTTGCATTTGAGGATGAAGAGATAGACGACCATTTTATATGAAATGTAATATTCAGTTGGATTGAATGGGTAGGAATTGGTGGTAGAACGCATTGTTTTTTTCTTTTCTGTAGAAGAAATATATTTGTGAAATCATTAACTCAGTCTTATACACTGTTCCCTGTAACAGCAACAACACGAAAATCTAAGCAAACATTCAACATTTACTGATTTTATACAAAATTAGAACTGACCCTTTCAGCTTTCTTTCATCTCAAGTGCTGTTATCGTCAGGGTGTTTTGTATCAGAGCCACAGATTCGTGTTTCATCATTAGCGGTAATGTATTTGAAGGGAATTCCGACTTTAAGAACAGTCACCTCCTGAGTTTCTTAATCGCATTACTGTTAATGATAGAAAAGAAAAACCTTGTTTCAAACAACTCACAGGAAACGAATATTTAAAATTTCCTGACAAATTGAAATGACATTGAAAACTCTTTAATAATATCTTTAATTGTTAAATAATGATCTCTAAGCAGCCAACATCTGATTTGGAAAACTCATCACTTTTATAATGAGTATTCTAACGGTCCTAGGCTCATATCTGATGCATTAACGATTCATCCATTTTTTTAAAAAAAGTATCGTCGTCAGACGTTTTTTTCCCTCCGTCTTTAATATATTTGTAGGACAATTTCTTTGCAAAAATCAATGCTTGGAGGCTTTTTTGCTTAATTCTTCTTGTTACTTTGAGAAACAGTGTAATAAAAACATTTTACATATAAAAATAAATTTGTTAGCGATCAGAAAAAGCAACTGTAAACAGTAATTGTTTCTAGATATTTATGAGAGTCTTAACAATTTCTGAAAACACTATGCAAACGTTTTCATACACAGGAGTGTTTTAAATTAAATATCATCATTCCCGATAATTTTTTATTACAATAGCACTAATTCTGGAAGGAAAATATAACTGATAGTTGCTGCTTAGAGTGAGAGAAAAAATTCTGGACAAATAGGAATCATCGCATTCCAAAGAAAAAGGAAAAAAAAAAAATATTTTATTTATAAAACATGCTTGCCATTTTCTAAAGTCAGAGTGCTGGTGAAAATGTTCGCATCCTCATCGAAAAGCTTAAAAGTAATCATTGCGTCGATAAAAATATTTAAAAAGTTTGAAAAACCCAAACAGCTTAAATAGCGGTAATGCACAAAAATATTTACCTGTGGCTAAAGGAACTCAACTTCCAACGTCGATTCGACAAATTTTTAGTTGCAAATATTGCTACAGATTTGTAAATTTTGCTGAATTTGCAAAAGATAATTCTGTGAGTCGTTTTCAGCTTCTCAGAGTTTAGAACCCAACTAGCCTTGTCAGTTCTGATCATACCACCTTCAACTGAATTTACGTTAATATTTATCAAAGCATCTTTGGTATAACTTATTTGCAAATGCTAGATTTTAAGTGTCTTGTTTTTTCAGATATTTAAAAGGTCTTTATTTGCTTTCTTAATTAATCTTTGCACCTTATTTAAGGTCTTTAACAGAACAAATTTTGTAATTTAGCGTACGCTAGCCCCCACAAACTCAAAATCAAGGTCTCATGACATTTTTTGAGAAATTATTCAAGCAGGCAGTATTGTTAGATAAATTTTTCACTCTGTATAATCAAACATATATTCTCTAAATTTTAGTACTGTTTCAGGTTTAATAAATGGATTACGTGCGATGAATTATCTATATGAAATATGATTGATTTTTATACTTATTTGTGCGGGAGGCATATCGAATTTGGAGAAAAAATATTTATACATTAATTATTTTCAATAAAACTTTATAATACCGGAATACAGCAAAGGCATCCTCAACTCTTCATGTCGCAGAAAGAAAGTAAAAATGGCACTGGTAAAAGTATGTTTTTATGGAGTAAAACATGCTATAAACGCATTGCTGTGGTTTCGTAGAGAATTATACCTCAAAACTTGCAATGTATAATTACTGTATATAGTATTTTACTTTAAAAGTAATTGATGATATCTGCAAAACTAAGAAAAAGTCAATCAAATATAATATTTAATTTTAACATGACTTAGAAACCAATCAGAAGATACTTCTCTCAACAACTAGTCATAGCAATATATTTTTCAAGGCTATTTTATGAATATAACTGCAATCACAAACATTGCCCATTTTACGTACAATTGTGTTCCAGAGAATATTCTAAGATATGATGCCGTAGTCAATTTTACTGCAGTACTAATGTGTTTGGAATGCACCTGAGACAAGAAATTCTACTCAGAAAATGGCTTTTATAAATAGTATATTTAGAAAGGTGTAATAGTAAACCTTCTAAGCATTTAGTTTTTAGTAGGGAACCGATTTAATTGGATTCTGTTTTACTATTTAAAGAGCGGTCATTAGATGGTAATTCCGTCTTGTATAAAACTTATTTCCAATAGAAAGTCTGTTCCTCTTTAATATTACATTGTCTCGCAGCGTAGGAAGGAATTCAATTGTCATTTGTTTCGCAGACAGTACTATTAACTTTTCTTTACTATTTCATTGATTTTTTCGAAACGGCAATTCATTGAAGAAGGTTTTATTATACTACACATAATG
The DNA here is from genome assembly GCA_013235015.1 of Araneus ventricosus. Classification (NCBI taxonomy): domain Eukaryota; kingdom Metazoa; phylum Arthropoda; class Arachnida; order Araneae; family Araneidae; genus Araneus; species Araneus ventricosus. The sequence goes on from BGPR01000005.1 coordinate 4,804,198, forward strand.
AAATGACAATGCACCATGGTAAAATAAATTACATTATTCAAAACCTTTTCATAAGTAATGTATTTAATTTTTTTAAAGACAAAAGGCCATCGCTTCATCTTTTACATATATTTAATTCTTTCGTACAATAAATTTTTGCATACTGCAATTTCTTAAATCATTCTCATAATAAAAAGCTTAAATAGTTTTATTCAAACTATTTGATTTAAAAATTAATAACTCGATTTTGAAATTTTGAAACCCGCAACACAACACAGACAATACAAAAAACCCCATTTTGTACTATTTTGACGCTTTATTTATAAATAATGCTTTGGAAGTACGGAGAATATGTTTGAGTATTAGCTAGAATTTATTTTAAGTTTTTTTTAAGAAATTCAAACTAATATTGGAAAAGTAATAATTCATCAGAGTTTTTTAAATTTAATAATGAATATAGAAATAAATTGCATTGGCAAAATGTTTCATATTATTTAAAAGAGAATTCAATGCCCTATAAGATAGTGTATTTTGAATTTTCTCAAATTTGTGTATTTTCAGATAATGTCAAGTAGACAAAACTGTACATTTTTGACATTATTTCCTTTATACATTTAATAGAAGTGTTAAGAACACCAAAGCTATCCTTGAAACTTGAGCCTGTTGCATAGATAAGGAGCAATGCTTCAATGTGCTGTCCGCCGTTAATTTTCGTGTTTGAAAAAAATAAATAAATAAATAAAGAGCGACTGATCTAATTTCTTCATCAAACTTCCAGATGATTTTTAAAAATATAAATTTGAAAAACACTCACGAATTATTATTCACAACTTGTGCTAACTTATTTCTTAACGTAATATTAAGGAGACATTATTTGCACATGCTTAATGAAAATTATTCATAATTTCTTTATCATAGCAATAAATTATTTTCCAAAAATTCTTGCTTGTATATTAATAGACTACTTTAAAAGTAATCATCATGGAAATTAAACTTCCTTTCTTTTTTAATGTGAACAAACAGCTTGAAGCCAACATATTTTGATTAATTATCTAATGAAAAAGTTACTGCGTTGCAACATTATTATGTTACACCCTAACGAAATGAGTAAACCATTTACTTGTGAAACATTTTGTATCTACTATCAATTATATTATAATATCGGTAGTTATTTCTGCATACCACAGATTAGACGAAAATATAAAGGGTGCCCAATAAAGTCCTGAACGCCACCCCCTTTAACATCAGAACGGCGACAGCTATAGTCGTAAAAATGGTATCTATATATAGTAAAGTTGCTATATGCGACATGATGAAACCCTTAGCAGCTTAATCTAGCGACAAAATTCGGAGTTAGTACTCTTAGCTCGAATATGGTATGAGTTATGGTACTGTAGAGCATCACGAATTTTAACATGATACCTTGCACACCATAGTTATAAGAATAGAACACATAAAAAATTGTGACTTTACAAGTAGAATGCATGCTTCTCAAAATGCAGCTTACAGAAAATTCTGAACGAATTAGGTGCTCAGCCATACCGACCAACACCTTTGCAGACACTACTAACAGTGTATGTACGTGTAGTGCAGCTCTATTATGAATCACTTAGAGTTCACCAGGAATCATCAACGTTTCTTGCAGACATGACATGAATGAATTGTTTGTATTTTGCGTAGTAACGTGTACTAAAAGGAGACAATTTATTATTGGGAGATGAAAGATAAGACAGATATATGATGATTTCAGAGTAAAAATGTTTAGTAGTAATGGTAATATCTAACCATTGCGATATCAGATTTATTAAAGCAAACTTAAAATGGAGATTTTTTTCACACAAATCATTTGTAACTAAATATTACTCAACCTTAAATTAAATTGTAGTAATAAACTAAACTGAAATTAATCTATTGAAAGTTTCATCGGAACATTCATTCCACCATTCCTTATTATAAGCTTCATATTGTTTTTTCATGTTTCAATTTTTACATCTTTTTTCAATCTAAAAAGTTACACCCTGCCATTTTTCTAGCGAAATACACTTATACCCTCATTCATTTTTATCATCCAAATAAATTATTTTCTATGATAAAATAACAGAAATTAATTTATTATTAGCATTAATTCACTATTAAATATTTACACATCTCTATTGCGTTAACAATAAGAACACCTCCCTTATATATAAATACATAATTTACTTAATTAGTTGATTTGCATAAGCTACATATAAATTAAAGCAATTAAACTGGCTATTTTTTATTTATCAGAACCAATACGTTCTTTGTTGACTGCATTGATTTTTCAGAATTTTGAACTTAATTTTTAGTATTAATGTGAATTTAAATCTGAATTGATTGGTTCAGATTACTTTCAGCTCAGAATCAATGACATTAATTTATGAAATATGTCAGTGTTTATGGTGAGTTTTAATTTCGCTTTATAACGCTTTTCGCAGACTGAATCGCCTCACAATCTTCCATTCTTACTTCTTTGAAACGTCAATATTTAATTCAGGAAAGAGTGAAAAAGAACATTTAATGCGTGTACTTACTTCGAAGATTCTCCTGGTAACATTTTTAACTGTCAAGCGTAAACGGCTCAAATCTTCCAATTCGCACACTTTTGCAGTGTCAGTTATCAGTCCACCCGCACGCGTACAACTGAAAGATTTATTTGTAGTAGATCCATTTCGTGAGATGCTTAAACCTGAGAAAATGCACCGTAAATGTCCCACGAGACAATTTCATCACTTCTTTAAAGCTGTAAAAAGAGTAAAAGGAAAATGTTTAACGTAACAAAACGGCAATTTTCGAATGCTAAGGGTCGTTTATTTTCATTGTTGTACCTCTAGAAGTGGCTGTAGGAGCTAAAATAAAATATCATCTGTTAGAATTACTTTGGATTTATGATTATTCCCTGGTGATGATGATATTGCACTTATACACGGATATTTACAACACAACAGAAAATATAGAAAGCAAAAACTATGAATGGTATTTGAGAAATCTGTATACTTACAAACTTCTGCATGCTGTATAGTAACAGCATTGTTAGTATAACATAGTGAAGGTTATTGTTGATTCATCAGTGCAGTACATACCTTCAAATTTTTTTCAAAAATAGCATTCAATTGTTTAAAGTATTCTTTTTAAAGTATTGCCAGAAATGATTTTGTTCTAGACCAAGAAAAAATTTTAAGACTCTCCTAACAAAAACGTTGTTTTCCGTGCAACTTAACATTAGAATTAGTTTACATATAAGCCATGAATTTTAACAAATGCTTTTAAAAATGCATAGATTAAATAAAAATTTAAACTTCTGAATAAATGACCAAATTTTCTTGCATTTTAAATTATTATGAAAATGACATTTTGTAAAGCTATCTTTTTTAATTAAGTAATATAAAAGTTGTTTTTTTATTATTATTATCAACATAAAATTGAATTTCGTTTATGAAGACTTTTCAGGTAATTTTAATTTACAAAAAATATAATCTTTGATTTTTAGACCATAATGTTTCCATAATAGATTTATAAAATCTTTAAAATTTAATGTTAAGAATTTAAGGGATCTTTGTTTCATATTTTGCATCTAGTTTACATTATAGTTACCAGAGACCTATATATTTTTTGCGAATCAGTTTTTTTTGTGTAAGTAAATATCAGCAATACCAAATGTCGTTTCAATAAAATGTTGTTTTTACCTTCCCTCCTCCAAGAGAGTTATCTCCCAAAATGTTTCCAAATGTGGACGCCTTTCTCGTTAAAAGTTCTTATTTTTCCAACAAGGTTATCAGCTGAAATACAAAGGATGGGTTTTCACTAATTCTAGAAATGGTGTTTTGCATTAAAATATTCAGTATTCATTTTTATGAGAAAGATCGATGACGCAATAAATAAAAATTTAGTCCTAAAACTCATTAAATGACCTAACTTTTAATGTTTTACATCATATGTATTTCCAACATACCTTGAACTCAAATCTCAAGAGCTCTTATGGACCACTATCATAATTAATTAAATAAGAATTTCCATGCTACAGTTATTGATTAACCATAAACGAATGAATTATTCCGCTCAGCCTAGGCATTCGGAAAACCTGGCCGCCGTGACAATTAATCTGGCACTGTGGCCCTCTCATAATAGCCTCCGTTACGACCCCTCAGACAGAGGTACAACCACATCGTATGGGGTAATTCAACTCCACCATTACTATATCCCACCGGGAAGCGAGACTCCTTACTTACACGGCAGGTTCTTATCCCCATATTTGATGTGCCCCTTTAAGTGGGAAGTTATAAATAAAATTATCGTTTTGAGACCACTTATTGATAAAATCAACTTTATGAGGCTCATGCAATATATTTAATAGCATGAACTTATTCTCTTAAATATATTGTATGAGCGCACACGATTTATGTTAGAGCTTCATAAAAACGCAAATTTATTCTACTAAAATAATTGAAATTAAAATTATTGGTATGCAAGATAAAATATTGATACCAATAAATGGATATCTTGATGGAAGAATTTTCAAGAATAAGACTTTGTAGTGTGCAGTCGTATTAGTGCTGTATGCAAGTTATACTGGGTTTGAATAAGAATCATTAATTCAGAATTTTATTTCGGTGACAAATTAAAAATCTTCAAAAACTTTTGAGACTAATTCTTTTCTATATTTACAATGCATTTATAACGTTCTCATACATAAAACTTACAAGAGCAACTCTTTGTGTGTATTATAACAATAATACAACAAAATATGTTACATTATTCTATTAGTAGTAAAATAAATCACGGAGAACTCAGAAACATAATATAATTAGAAAAATAATTAAAATGTCTCCTTTATAACAACCTTCATACGCAATGGGACAAGAGAAAATAATGCGAGGATCTCAAACCTTAATATTTAACATCAACCAATGATGATTGCGTCTATTATACGACTTAATAACCGCTTACAGACCGAATTCAGATCCAGGTTAATTTTTAAAGGCTTTTTTGCATATTTCACCTTCTAATGCTTTAGTTTAAATATGTCAATCATTAAAATATGAATAAAAATTTTATATATGTTTTTATAATGTTCACAATTGGGAACATTGGCCATTTCTGATTAAGCTCATTACACTAGACATTGAAATGAAATACAGCGATGATCAGACTAAATAATAAGCAAAGTATTGTTAAAAAAATTATAACTAAGCGCAGATATGAATTTAATTGAAAATTTATGAATTTAATTGAATAAAAAATATATTTTGTACAAAAAAGTGCATAAAAATGAAACTTTATAACAGTATCCTATGGCACACTGGGAAGTATTTCAAATTCAATACCCTTTTTTCGCCCTTATTGCACTGTAATCTTGTATTTTCTCCAAATTATGCATATTTATCCGAGTTCTTACTTCACTTTTCAGCTTCGATATACAAACGGTAACTTTTGGTCATGTTTGAGATCCATCCATTTTTGCCTTAGTTCGTAAAAGGATAATTGTGACTTCTTGACGAAACTCGAGATAAGTAAGTTGGCTATCTTTCCTGTGAGTTGCTGTAAGCAATAGTCAATCAGTAACAACAGTTATATTTAGTACATTTGCAAATAAAAGAAACCACCATTCCTTTCTGCGAAATTGTGACGGTATCTTCTCGGATTTTAACCCTTTCGCTACCAGAGTCTCCTGGGAAAAACGTCCACCACAGCCCAAGATGTTTTTCGGGATTATATGACATCAATTGGGATAGATTTTACGTCTCTCACATGTATGTGACGTTTGGCTCTGGTAAGAAATGCCTGTATTACATACAGGGTGTCCAACAAAGGACTCCCTCATTTTAAAATTAAATAACTCGGCAACGGAGATCGATAGAAGAACGAAACCAGTGATATGCTTAGTCTGAAAGCCGTAAAAATCTGATACAAAAGTTTCAAAATTAGTTATAAATGTTGCCGACAGGTGGCGCTGTACGTTGTAATCACAGTTCAGATTTCGAGAAGAAAGCTATAAACTGTCATTTGCAAGTAATCGTTGCAATCACATCACAATCGATTCAAATTAGGCATTTTTCGTGCTTGCCAAGGACAGTTTATAGATTTCTTATCGGATTCTGAATAGCTATTACAACCTGCAGCGCCACCTGTCGGCAACATTTATAACTAATTTTGAAACTTTTGTATCAGATTTTTACGGCTTTCAGACTAAGCATATCACTGGTTTCGTTCTTCTATCGATCTCCGTTGCCGAGTTATTTAATTTTAAAATGAGGGAGTCCTTTGTTGGACACCCTGTATATGTGACGGTTGGTAGCGAACGAGTTATACAACTGATAAATCCCACCCAGCCCAGAATTATAATTATGAATCCAATACCGTACCAATATCGAACCAATATCGTCCTATCTCCTATCTATCCAATATACCTTTGTCTTCTGTGCATGAGGATATCTTTTAATCAGCTGGATTGGAAGTTGAAAATATTATTTAGAAGAAACAATCACTACAGAAATAGAATTCCGGCTATACATAAATGTTTATCCGACAAATTTATAATCACCCCCTCCCAGATTACAGATAAAAATGAATTTTTTCGCCAAAATTAAAGCATTAACCTTTTATCGACCGAAGGGGATTTTCCTTCCTGAATTATATGAGAATTGTCCTTTCCATTTTTCTTTCAGTGGAAACTCACAATAGAGAGATTTCTTCTTTCACAGAATAGTCACGACTGGCCGATGCTCCTAATTGGGAACATGAAACTTTAATGAATTATTGCAAGTGATTTTCTTATTTAAATAATTATATTTTATATATTATGAGTCGCGTGGACATTTTTAACTATGTGTACGGATTTTTAGAAATTTTCTTTCGTTTTTTTAGGAAATTTTATATTACACACAAATTAAAATGTAAAAATAGCCTATTTTTAAGAATTCCTGTGCATTACTCATTTGATACCTGAAACATAATTTGTATATCAAAAAAATCAAGCCTACTCTTAATTATAATTAACATTTTTTCAAAACATTATGAAAGATATTTTATTTTTAAATGAATTTTAAATTCGATGTTCCTAATTGGGAACATTGGCCTGTAAACGGTTAAGGCTTCAGCAATTTTCAGGATCAAGGCACCGTCCCTCTAGGCACCCATCTTTCCCTTAAGACAAGGAATGCCTTGATCAATGACTCGTCAAGTACGATTGGTTATGTGCTGAAGCTACGGATCCTTGAACATGCAATGCAGACCATGCTTACTTGTGGTATAGGGATCGTGCGTCTTCAGACTGGATGGAAGCGATATTATAAGAAGACATCAATCAAGTTCAGAATCGATAGCATGTGAGGATTAGCATCTAATTAATATGAATGACCTAGTTTCAATGTATTCTCTGTATTGGGAGAGGAATTGTACTATATACGATCTCACACAGAATTCTGTTCCAATATGCATACGGTTGTCGATGGATAGAAATTTCGAAAGGACGAACGATGAGAAGTGACGAAGCCATTTTCTTCATGAAATCTCTCGTAAATGTGGAAAAAAATCATTAAAATTAAGGAATTTTTATATAAAAATCGAAATAGGCTTTTCATCTATGGTCCATTTATGTGATAAAGCCTGAAATATTTTGAATTTATTATATGATTCAGTCTCCAAGGTCATTTTTTTATCATAAAACCTTGTTTTCTGCTCGTAAATGTGTAATAATAAAATGATGTAATAAAATATTAAGAAATCATTATATTATTTTTCTAAAATATTTTTATTTTTAAGTAACGAATTTCGTCTATGTTTCTTCGTAGTTTATTTGGCCGCGGTGGCCTAGTGGTAAGGTCTCGGCCGCAAGGCAAGAGGCTTCCAGGTTCGAAACCCGATTTCACTGAAAATACGCCGTGTATGGGCCTGTTGCAAGCTAAATCATACGTAGTGGCCAACCGTCCTCCCGCTTGTGTGGTGCGGAAGTTTGGAGAGGAGGTGCCAGCTCAGATGTCCTCGTCATCTGACCAAGGTTCAAAATCACGACGTCCGTCCGAAAATAGCCTTCTTGTTGCTTCAAAATGGGACGTTAATGTGACAAAACTAAACTAAGCTAATCTTCACGGTTTGTGAGTTTTTACTGCTTACAAAAATCTATGTTTGTTAAAGATACTACAGATAATTAAAATACATTTATATTTGTCTGAATAAAAGATTGACTATACACGAAGTATGGAAAAATAGCTAACATCATTACAATTAATAACATCATTTTGTCATGAAATACTAGGTGTGTTTCCCAAGTATAACAAATTACTTATTTGCTTGAATAAGCAAACTTACAGAGGGAAAGAATAAGAAGGTCTCTTTAGCTTATAAATATGGTTATTATATATATTGGCTTATAAGTAAGGAATTAGATCAGTATTTGGTTGTTCTTAGAGTAAAAGGATTTGCAGAACAAGGAAACAGGTATTTCCTTTAACTTTACATAATTTCTTAGCACAATTAGTTGTAATATTTAAGCAATTTGTCTTCTTGTTCAATTAGTTACAGTCTGTTCTGTCATATGTTTTAAAATAAGAATAAATCTGACAAAAAATTGTTTTTAAAACTAACTATTAAAAACAACAGATTTTTCTAATTTAATTATTTTGCACTTTTTAGTCTTAAATTTGTAACTCATTGTTATAAACAATATTAAAATTGAATCAATGTAAATCAATTTTTTCTTGAAATCAGTTTTAGGGTAAATCCACTCTCCAGTGGGGCCAAATTTGATTTAATTAACCTATTAACTGATAATCAAGTCCTGAAAATATTAAACTAGCATACTGTCATCGAAAACAGACAAATATAGAAAATATCAAAACATTAACACACCAAGAAATAAGTGAAAATTCGATTACAAAACTTCATTATTATAAACTAATCAGGTTTAAAAAAACGTATAACAAAAATTGTCATAACTATAAAAAAAATCCATCATACGATTGGAAAATTAGCGGTTTATAATAAATTTAAGCAATTTACAGATGGATAAAAGTAAAAATCTGAAAAATTTCACCCAAAAAAATAATAACCGCCAAAGTGGATCGTTGTAAGGGAATGATAGCTCTTATTAAATGGAAAATGACGAAATAGCGGGTTTTGAAGTACTTAAGATAGAATGTACAGAAATAACTGAATAAAAAATATCTACAATAGTGTTACTATCAATTAATACGATTGAATTTTCTAAAATTTGTTCTTATATGGGTGAAAAGTTACATTCTTAGTAATAAATGTTGGTTCATTCACTGTGTCGAATAAATGTAGTCAAGTTTATGAACTGATTTTTCTTAGAATTTCAAAACAATGATTTTAACTTATAAATCACGAGTGAATAAAATCTAAAAACCAATCCTTTAAGACGAGAATTTTCTTTAAGAAGTAGGAAACTTCTTTCCCTCCTTTCATGTCACTGGACGATAATATATTATGACGATTTCGATTGACCACGGTCATACCTATTCCTCCATTACCTATTCTCCATTACTTCACATTACAATTAATATAGAATGATGCATAAGGCCTAGGGAATGAAATTATCTACAAGGTAAAGATTTATTAGGAATGAAAACCTAAACGATCAGTCGACCGCATCTGTACCAGCCTTTACACAATCATTCTCGTGATACAAAATCTCTACCGTTCCTAAAGAAAAGTTAAGGTCACCAAGAAAAGATTCTAGTGAAGAAATTTTGAAAAGCGAATGTTGACAACTCAGGGTGCAAGAGGGAATATTATTTCCTCTACTGTCTCATATCGTTAAATATGGCGATTTTTCTATTTAGTTTCATTGTATGGCGATCAGAATTTAGTATGTATACTGTACATCTACCATTTGAGAAATTGAATTCGAACTCTAGTCAAGGTGGCATCATAGGGTTTGACATATAGTGTCAAGATCATATGCCAAGTTTCATTTATTTAGATTTTTCCTTTATCACGTTCACACATGAAAAGACAAATTGATACATAATCAACTCTTGACGAAATTGTTCCGAAATTTGGTATTGATCTACAATTAGGGTAGCATATGACAAATGAAATAACTATCTAGATCATAGCGTTTTTGAAATATTGTGTTGACTCTGTAGACTTAAAAAAGAAACAAAAGAAACAATCTAGACAAAGGAAATTTGGCTGTCGGTCAAAATTGTAGATTTGCTTAAAATTTTGGGTATAATCTATTAAAGAGAATTATGTCTGTCTGTAGAGTGAATACAATATCTCAAAAACAGGGGTGTGAGGTATTGTAAAGTAAAATAAAGTACTTGTGTTCACAAACAGAGTAGGGAAAATTCGAAAATTGGCTTCTCGAACTCAAAGAGTTTTAAAACATGGAGATTCAGCAAAACATCGCGGTCGATTTATTTTTGACGATTACAATACTGTCTCTTTGCATGCCCTGCATACCAGAAAGTATATAGTATAATGATCATTTTGATTATTTTTAAAAATCGATACAAAATAAATTCTGGATCCTTGAACACAGTACACTCAGGCCGTTCCTATTACATCCAAGAATCTGGAAAGAAGGATTTCGGTACAAGAATAAACTTTTAATCATGTTAGTTGGCATCGAAACTCATTTAGCGCAAGTGTGAGAGTTTTCATAAACAAAGCATGTAGGAGAAACTTTCGATAAGGAGCAAAAAAAGAATTTGTTGCCTGTTGTTCTGATTCGAATAAACAACACCTCGTATTAACCCATACTTCTTAAATTCTTTCGTAATAAAATTACCAACGTTATCTAACTCTGTCAGAAGTGTTACTCTTTTTCCGAAGAGTTTTATCCAGTTTGATACGCGACGAATTTTCCAGGCGTCGAGAAGAGGAGAGAACTAATAAATCAGGGAAGCTTTCAAAACAAAAGTGACAGGTTATTTTATGATGGCCCGACATTTTTAAGACGGAGTTTAAAATGTTTAAAAAGTAAAAGCTTTAAACATTCTCTTCCCGCTTTAAAGCATTTATTATGAATCAGTCCATAATTCATGCGTTTATTAGCACGTTTTTTCCTCAAACGATCAGACATCAAATAACTGTCAGAACGTTTTACTAAAAGCCGGATTTTAAACAACGGTTCCAGGAAAGCATATTGATACAGCGTGAAAAGAAAGGCGGGTTTTTATTATTATTTTGTGTCCTTTGAAAATTTATTATGCTTTGCGTAAACATCAAGAAAATGTTGCTTTATTAATACATTGCTTGTTTTGTGCAAATTCCAGTCAGCTCTTTGGAACCGAAACGTAAGAATTGCTTTTAGTTATTGTTTAACACTAGATTTATGGAATCAGTCAATTTGATTCAATCAAGATTTTATTGCTATATATATTTAAAAGTATTTTTTAAAAACATAATGGTGTTTAGTTCCATAAAGAAATTAACACAAATTTAAATTCATCTCTCCACCCACTCTTTAATTTCGTATTTGGTATGTGGTAAACCTATTTTTACTTTTATGACTCAAATTTAGCTGTTTCCAAAACATGAAATTACCGTCTTGTATAAAAATGTTCTTATTAAAATCCTAAAAACCACTGATAAGAAAGCTTTCATGTTCTGTCAAAAAATGAAATATGAAAGAATTTTCTAGTTCAAGCATCATGCAATATAAATAGGTGTAAGAAAATTTGCGTTAAATGGAATAAAAATGGAGTGGAAATTTTTTTCGAAAACATAGCTTGTACGTAAAATGTTTTCGATGAAGTTTCTACATAATAAATGATTTATTTAATTAAAATTAAAATTTATTTTTTGTTTTTTTATAAAGAAACATTTTGCAGTGTGAGTTAAAGTGACTCATTTCAGGGAAAATAGATAGATAATCAACAGCTGTAAATCTAGCGTTGACAATTCGTGAGTTTTTCCAAGTTGAAAGAATTATTTCATAAATAGTAATCGTTTGAAAAATTGATTCGTTGCATTCATTCGTTGAAAGGCTTTCCTTAATCTGTAACCTTTTTCTCAACAGTGATCTGAAAATACGATGGGATGAGAAAGTAAAATTCCTGACAGGAAAGTGTATTTTCTTAATTAATCTTAAACAATTAGAATATATTGATTGGAATAAAGTCTGTAGAATATAAAAAATTTCACAAACATAATTTCTACAGATGGATCCGTTATCTTACAAATCTATTCAAGAAATATTGGCTGTCATGCTATCGTTAAATATACTTGATTAAATTCTTATTATATTTGAAAAAGTACAGCTAATTAAAAGTTTGTCAGTGAAAAAGAATCATCACTTAATTACAGCTCACCATTTAGAGATATTTTTATTAGCTAGATATTCATGAAAAATTTATTTTATAGAATTACTCAACTCTGCATGGTGTAGATACAATATACAAACGATCCGCTAAATTGTTATTAAAAATACATTTTGCTGTTATACGTTAAGAATTTTCCCATCAGGGAAACAAAAATTGAAATATATCGTATTGATACATTTATTTAGGGAATATTACATCTATAAGACATGGAGCGTATATATGAAATCGGCATAAAATAATTTATTTCAACAAACAAGAATTGTATGGAACTATAGATTGTGACTTATTTTCAATCAGCTATTAATGATTTCTACATTTTCTGTTAGGCGGTTTGTAGAAAAAATGCTCTATTTGTGCATAAACATTCAGCCGAATTGTTGCTATATTTTTATAATTTTAACATTGCTCTAAAGTGTGGAAATATAGCCTTGGTTTTCAAAATCGGATAGTGTACTTTCATAATACCACTTTTCAACTCCCCCATAACTACAAACATACAAACAGAATAAAATGAATCTCAATTAGTATTGTGATCTACTGAATCATAAATAATCATTTAAAAACAAGAATGTAATTAAAATCTGTAATATTATTTTCAATCTTTTTGTTCTAAGTACACAGTTTTAAAACAATTTTTTCACGTAAAATATATATTTGTACACTGTAAAAAAAATCCCGTAAAATTTATGGTTTTAAACTGGCAGCTGGGTTGGTTGTGCAAAACCGTAAAAGTTACGAAGTAAATCCGTAGTCACAACGGTTTTTTACCGTATGAAATCAAGTTTTCTCCGTAAAAATTAAGTCATCGAAGTAAGTGACGTCATCGACTGAGTTGAGTTCTTTTTCTCCTTCTGTTCGAGTTGAGTTGAAATGCGCTGATGTCTATTATCAATTAGGAATATTAATTAATCAAGGCTTAATTATTAATTTCAAGTAGTTTAATTTTTAATTGAACTTACTTGGACGATTTCGATGCAAGATGGTGACAAAACTTCTAACTCCTCCGAGCCGGGGATCGAAACCGCGTTCATAGAAATAAAAGGCAGTCGCTCGAACCACTAAACCACCGGAGACTTCATAAAGTAAAGAAAAAATAATCTATTTGAGTTTTAAAGTCACTATAGCTCTAGTGGCGCCACCTAGTGGTGTAAAAATCAACTATTGCCAGAACACGTGTTTTAAGGTTACGGAGATGGAACCCTATTAAAAACATGAAATGAATGCAATAAAATTACATTTAAGAAAAGGGAAAGTTATCGTACGGAAAGCAATTCCGTATGACGAAAAATAGAATTTGAACTGATGGTTTCAAACCGTTTATGGCTGGAGCGAAAAACGGTGAAAAACCGTTTTGCCAACAAAACAGCTTTAAACCGTCAAATATACGGAAAAAGTCCAGGGAAAAAACGGATATTTTTTACAGTGTAGTTATATTATAGTAGTTCCAAAAATATTAATTTCATTATCGATAAAAGGCAGATCATGTAATGATTTATTTAATGTCATTAATCGGTTGAAACAATTGCTAACAGTCATTATGTGTGTACTTTTGTTCATAAATATCATGCGATGAAGGAAAAAGAAATATCATTTTTATGTTCACCATATCTGCTTAAAGCATCTGGTATTAAGTAAATACGAGTTGATGTTTACCTTTCTTACTAAAAGATGAGAACGAATATTGTTTAAACAAGATTTGCCTTTCGGTTTGTGAAGAAAAGATTTACAGATATAGGTAGAAACACAGATGCTGCATTATTTAAAACATCAAAAGACTTTGCAAAATACGATAAACAATTTACAATTTTTAATATTCGATGTGAGAGCTGCAGCAAAGAAATTTAAGTATTATCAAAAGTTTTCTTTTCTTTTTTATATCGCTTTACTTAATTTGACTTGTTTCATGTTTCAAAGGATATAATCTTGTAATCGATTTTCCACTCACATTCTGATGAGCTAGAGTTATGAAATTTTCTACACTATTTTATTATCGATAACAATACATTATTTTAATATTTACAGAACTGAATTATTAGTTAATTAATTAATTTAATTTAATTTTAATTCCATACGAGTGGCCGCAAATGGTAGTGAATTTGAGAGATAATAAAAATTCACGATATTTACAATATTGAATTATAAATTAAAGACTGAAAAGTAGAAATAATTAAAATAAAAAATTTACTTTATATTACGCTTAAGAAATTTAAAGCGTTTTTAAAAACTGCTTCTATTAACTTAACTAAGAACATACTTAAAAGTAGATGAGTAGTTGCTGCTTACCGACACTCAGAAAAAGGGTTTGTTTAATAGCGGCTCTTGTGTCATAATTAATCAATATTGAAGCTATTTCAGAATAATAGAATTATAATGCGAACTATTTCGAAGAAGTAAGAATTAAATAGTTAACAGCGGTGAATAAATCTAATAATCGTTTTCTAAAAATTTCTTCGAATGTTTATTTGGTCTAACGAAAACTTTTATTTGTCTGCTCTTAATAAAATATGCTGGAACACATAATACATATAAAAAAATATTTCGTAATTTAAAGAGATTTTTATATGAAGTAGTTGCTCATAAAAAGGCAGGAATCCTTTTTCATGTAAATTTTATGTTAATTAAAAGATTAAAATCCCCAACACATTGTGCGGGCTTACGAAGACTTTGCATACGTCAACTAAGTTTTTGTTTGAGAGTATTTAAATGCATTCAATTCATCTGGAGAAGTAATCTCAGTTAAAAGGAATCGACTTTCGTCTTTTCCATTAGCATACTTTTATCTATCGTTTAATTTTAAAAGTTCGCTCTCCAGAATTAAAGTCATAAAAATTTCAGAAGAATTTGAAGTTTGTCTTTATTTTCTTTGAAAAAGCAAGATTTTCGATCCTATTTTTCCCAAGATTTTCAATCTTATCCTGTCGTATCAGTATAAAAATAAATGTCTCTTACATTTATGCTGAACATTTGATAATCCAAGTGCTATTATTCCAAATGTGTGGTGTGTTTCTTATGGAATGAAAGCCTACTAATCTTAATGCTTGTAATTCACGCTTTTGTATGGTTTCTATGCTTGGAATGCTCACTTACAAAATATTTATCTCTGGAATCCAAATTTTTCCCTCATCTGAACTACATTTACTTGGATAAACCAATATAGAATTTGAAGAAATATCATAGTGGTTGGTATTTGGACAGTTTTCTAGACGTTCTGAAGCTGCCAATCAGATGCAAAAATTTGTGGAAAAATTGCTATTTTTTTAAAGCAAGCACAGCCAGAATTCGTAAATCATAAATCCTTCATACATATTTTCGTTGATATTGTGCATATTAAATTTGCTATGTGTATTTATCTATCTTTTTATTTTGATAATGTAATTCTTCTAATTCAACTCTATCCAATTGAAAGAAGAATTTTTGATAAAAATTTCATTTAATCAGCCATTTTGAAAACCCGATTTATGCATTTTCAAAAAACAATAGTCCAGATATATTGTTGTTTTCAAACAAACTGCTTCAGGAAAACCAGAACATTAAACTGTTTCAGTTAATATTATATAAAGCCTTTCTACTTTTTTATAAGATTTAAAGTAATTCTGTGAAATTTTATTCTTCGAAGAAACAGGAAATTTCAATACAATAAAAAATTTTCTTGATTGTCACCTTATTTTAAACTTTCACCTGTATTTTTTCTGAATAACTTTCAATATCACTTAAATGGTCTACCGAAAATATACATATTTTATAAATGCTTTTAATTTTTTGATTATGTTTAACAGTTTATGTTTCTTAAATAGTATCCTCACTTGGAGAATTTCTCACTAATGTTACAGACCACAACAAATAATAGTAAATGGGTCATTTCTGTACAGAATACATTAATTCGTCTGAGCCTGAAATCATTTAATTTTTTTCAAAAGAAAGAGAGAAAACATTGCGTATTCTACACATGATACAAATAAATAATCATGAAATGTTTGTACGTATTGAATGATGATTCGGCACTAAAATTTTGAATCCTGTAGTTATGAAACCATAGTAAATGAGTCACAAAAAAATCAACTATTTATTCACCAATCAGTTCACATTTACTCAGCAGAAATGATATGATGATGCATGTTCAAAATTTTAAATTCTTTTTTTATTTTTATATTGAGCTTTGAAGTAATGAACAGTAGAGTCACAGTATCCAATAGGCTAAATTGATACACCGTTTTAAAGCTACATGGGGGCTACATACAAAATCAGAAAGAGATTATGATGGTGACGACAACTCATACGCATTCGAAAGAATTTATTCGTCAAACCAGTGTGAAGACATTTAAATACCAATAGATTTAGTATGTATTAGTCTGCATGAATGTCAGACTTTTAGGCAACTGGGTATCAAGCAGATGATCCTCCATTAGTGACGAAAACATACTCACAGTAATTCTCAAAGAAAATCACTCGGAAAAAGTTTTAAAGTGATTTTCTTTCATTACTCAATGCAGTAACTTGGAAAAATAGATATTAGAAGTTCTTCCTTGAAAGAAACTACGAAATATATCCAAACAAGATGCAGTGAATATTTTTACCATATCATCTGTAACAAATCATAAGCGATACTCTAGCAGTTTATCTTCAGTTTACAGGCAGATATTCTTTTTTAATAAAATATAAGGACTTGCGCTTTGGAAAAGCAGATTAAATCTAAAATATACATCGGTTCAATTGATTTACACATTAAAACGCAATTCAAGGCAAATAAATATTTTTTTAAAAAATCAAAACCCTGGGAAAGATGGGAAACACTAAGTAGCTTGCAACCCATTACAGATAAACATCATTCTGTTTTCCCTGCCAATCTGAAAACAAAATACATATTACATTTTCTTCATTTTTATTATTAGGTCGCCATGCCGTATTACGTTCAGGAGTTTTTGTTTCCCAAACTAATTCATAACTATAATTATACATATAAAGAACGAACAAAGGAGGCCTGATAGGATATATTAATCTGTTATAGTTTATTCTCTGCAAGAAAATGAATTGAATAACAACCTTTTAATAGAAATTATTTTGGCGAAATTGTCTGCTTTTAATCTAAATTGGTCCCCGGCTACTTAGTGGCAATGAGTAGCATATTTACAAATATTAACGACAAATGGATACAAGTGATATAATACAACTATATCTATGCATTATGGCTTTTTAAACACGGAATTTATAAATTTATGTTCACGTAATACACTAGTATTTAAAGATATGTGATATTTATGCAACAATTTCTTTTCAGTTCTTGTTTTGCATTTATGCAAATCTCGTTATTATTGTGCTAATATTAGATCTTTTTCTTGCAAAGTTTCTCAAATATACTGAACTTATATAGATTGGACTAAATATATTTTTACAAAATCATTACATTACTACTGCTATTACATTCAACTGTTAAATATTATTATATTTTTATGTTATTCATTGCATTTACATTAACATATGAACATCAGTTTATATTTATTATTTATATGTGTTTTTTATTTTAGTTTTTGTTTTTCTTTCATGTAAGACACTTGGTCCAATTTCACCTTTTCATTTCATTATATTTCAGATAGTAAGTCTCGTTTCTGATCCCAGCCAATTTGAAGTTCAATATCCTTCAAAATATGAATTATTAGGTGCATTATTAATACCTTTTAAGTATTTTTAAGAAATTTTCATGGTGCGACAAAGCTGATAGTTCATAAAAATAAATGAATCTCTTAATCATCGTGCATCAAAAATTCAAATATTATGTGCATTATTGTTACCAATATATTCTCGGCGTAACTTATTATGGAGTAACAAGATGATAGTTCATGCAAATGAATAAAGAATGAGAGCAGACGTTTATCGTAGTAAAGAAGGATCTTTTTTTTTAAAAAAAAAGAGAAAAATTCTGAAGATGCGACACCGCTAAAGAAATATGGTTCAGCGAAACTACATTTTGACGATATAAATCTTTGGAGAGAGAAGAAAGCTGTAAATCGTTAATAAATGTCATTCTGCGCTATCGATAACAAGATTCGATGCTCATTCATCATTTCTTGCAACACAAAATATATTTCGAAGATTTTTTTCTTAAACAATAAAGGCGTTTCGTATAAAAAATAGTCCTCACTTATTTAATTCATTTAAGTACATTGGTTGAATTGAGTTTTTAAATAGTGGTTTAGATAAACATTTGGTTTGACCTTTCTTCGATCTATATCAATCTGATTTAATTTTTCAAATATTTCTCATTTTAACTATCAAAATACAAAACTATAAATTTAAAGGAAACCAGATATGTAATTTAATAATTTTTAATAACATAAAATCTTTTTAAATTGAAACTGGGTTTTTCTGAAATGTCAATGTGTTTTTGCATTATCTTTAATATACAGGTTGATCATAAATTATTGGGCCCATTTCAAAAATTATTTTAAAAAACCTTATAATGTAGCAACTTCGTTTTTTTCCAGATAGATAACACGTCGTTACGCCGCACTAAATCTGCTGCAGCTGAAGATTCCCAACACAAGTGTCAAAATGGCTACCGTTCAGAAGAAGGCACTCACTTGTTTCACGAAAGCAAATAAATCACAACAGTTGAAAAACATTTTTGATTAGAGTATCAAAATTGCCGGTCTCCAAGTAAGAACTCTATCAAGCGTTGGTATGAACAATTAAGGAATGAAAGTCACCCTCACTACTTCAACAACTTTATTTGAGACGATAGTCGTCCAGCACCTTTCCTGTCTCCTTATATTGCTCATACCAACGCTTGGTAAATTTTGAGACTGACGATTTGGATACTCTAAACGAAAACATCTATAAAATGCTACAACTGATTTGCTTAAGTGAAACCTGAGAACGCACATCACCATCTACTGCACGGTAAGCATTTTGACAATTATGTTGGGAATCTCCCGCTACAACAGATTTAGTGCGCCGCAACGGCGCTTTACCTATCTGAAAAAAAACTTTTTGATCTACTCTTTCATTTAAATAAACCGAATTTGCTACATTATAGCAGTTTTTTTTATTAATTTTTGAAATGGGTCCGATAATTTATATCTATCCTATTTTTCTTAATATCTCCCTTTAGGGCATTTTTGAAAGCTATTTTTAAATTATACACACAAATAGTGGCCTATATCCATTCTTTCTGTCTCATTTGACTTGAGCTGATTGTATTCAAACCCTCTGTACCACGTTTAATTTGTTCCCAGTTATATCAAAGCCAGGCTAAGCTAAACCAACCCGCTTAGTAGAATCTAAAGAATGTGACGAACATTTCCACGCTTTATGATGAGTATCAAAGTTTTTTAAGTCACCCTATGTGAAAACCGTTTTGTCAAAATGTCATGATGCCGGAGAATTACAGCAATTTTTGAACTTTTTTATATGCAGCCAGTGTTGCGAATTGTATTGTAAGAATGTTGACAGAATTTATGTTAACATTTACCAATGAAATTTGGAATCCTGTGCACAATAATTCGAAGTAAACCAATCAATCTTTACACTTTGTACTAATTATTAGTGTTGATTTCCTCACCAATAACTTTGTTATTTGTTAACTATTCCGGATCGTCTGAAATCAATACAAATTTAGCCAACGCTACGCTCATCGTTAGAACAGATATCTTGATATTGTGATTTTAATAGAAATTTTTTTTATTCTTTTTCCGCTTACCCCTTCGATTGCCCGGCTTTTCTTTTACTAAACCAAAATATATTAGAGGAAAGAGATGTCGAAATTTTTAATCTCCCAAAATAGAGTAGATAAAAACCCATAAAAATTGAATTTTTTTATAAATTGAATAAATTATTAATAATGGAATGCGTACAGATATTAATTGTTGAAAATAATTGTTGAGAGCTATACCAGAAGAATATTTGAAACATTTTAAATGGCGATTTACTAAAATTCTAATAATGTTTCCTCATATATTTTAGAAATGAAATGTTAGTTATGATTTTCCTTCCGTAGTTAATTCTATAATTAGCAGGAACAAAACTTTCTTTAAAGTTTTATTATTATTAAGTGAAACATTTTTAAGTTTCAGTTTCCAGATACTATGTCTATAAGCAGCTAGCATTCAGTTTAAACAACAAGAATTCAGTATCAAATAAGAAAAAATAATATCCCGTACGCTTTTTGGAAGTTTCGGATTTAAAAATGTGCATTGGGAAATATTCTAATCGCTGACAAATATTCAAAAATAAATTTGTATTTATACTGTAAAATGGTCGCTAATAATATTTTCTTGTTCTATCAATTCACATTCATGTTATGGACTTCGCAAAAATATACTGAAATTAGTGAGTTTGATAAGGAATATTTTGTTACGGATCACTTAAATGTTACCTGTAATGGTATAAACCATACATAGAAATTCCCCAACACTAATCAGCTTACTTCTAAGCACGCCAGTATGACGAAGATATATTTAATATAATTAAGATATTATTAATCTTTTAGTGGATGAAACCTCCGATCCTGAATATTGACTCTGCTACCAAATCATAAGGCTCTAAAAAATTGAATAAATACCAGACCACTTTTAACAGATTTGAAGTGCACTTTTCTGACATATTTAATGTAATAAAAGTACTATAAATCTTTTACGAATAAGAACTCTTATCTTGGACATAAGCTCTGCAATCAAGTCATGAAGCTCTAAAAATTTCAATATAGCATCTAAACTAGCATATGAGATAGCAATACAACTGTTATCTGATGAAAAAGCAAAAAATTACTTTAAAGATATTCCCATTATGTGTAAACCTATGAAAACATCATTACTTCAATAATTAAAATTCACTTGCAAAAACCCTCCACGATAGAAAAATATTAATAAGAACAAAACAAAATCTACTGTGTTTCACAATGAAAAAACCCTCACTACATCAACTGGAGAATTCTTTTTGTCAGAATTGCAGCAGTCACAGCAACACTGTTATTTCAAGCAGTAGAGATTAGCAGTCTTTTAATTTTTTTTATGTCCATCGAAATCTAGTTATCGCGTCTCAATTCGATAAAAGTACCGTGAGAAGACAAAGAGATGACAAAAAAAGTTCTGTCGTGGACAGTTAAGGGTATATGTACGTTACAGTCTTCAAGACAATGAGTTAGGCAAACAAGGCTAGAGGCTTATTTTTCCAAATCGACCGATGGGATAACAAATACTTGGATCTGTAAAAAAGATCAAGGTTTCAGGGCCAATGGCTGTTTCAATGGGGAAAAAAGGTGGAAGGACATTTTTTATACAGACTTTCTATTCTTATCTGCGATTTTGTTAGAGACCCAGCTCGAGTTTAGAATGAATGATTATTATGTGCTCAATGGATGGCCTGCGATTTCTTCAAATCCTGCATCAGCTGAACATAGGAAAAGAGCTTTATCATGATTTTCAACTCTTTTTTTAATGTCTCCCTTCGCTGGTAGAATTGTAGCTTTGATGGGGGAATGTGTCGTAGCTTTTCATCACTTTCCTTCTGGACGTCTACTGTGAACTATTAAATGTTATTTTTTTTCACTATCATGATCAGAAATAGGAGAAAGTGTCATGTAGAGGATTAGGCGAAGTTTCGATTCCTTAAATATTATCAATTCCTTTTTAAAGGTAAAATTCCTGTTTTGATTTACAAAAAAAAATGCGATATTTAGTTTATAATGTAAGTTAAACTAGCTAAAATCAAATTTGCTGTTGATTACTAGTAGTGCTATCTTGAAAGTAAAAATATCCTATATTATCTATTTCTTCTATGAGCCAATCACATTTCATCACCTATACATTTTTCAGTTCCGCCAGAGTTATCGATATGGAGCTGCTTCTATGAGTTAGTTGAAAATTTTATTGAGTAACTGGTAATCAAAATATATCATAACACTGGATTCTAGTGAATGTCATTATATTTAGTAAAAGTGTTTTCGTTTCATTCTTAATATTAGTTCATCTATGCAACACCATTGATTTGCATTATAACGATAACAGGGGCAAATATATATCCTTATCAGTATAAAATATTCTACAATATTGCTACGATATCTTCATGATATTTTAAGGAATTCAGAATATCGAACAACATCGTAGAGATTTAGTACAATAGCTTGTACTAATAGGGTATATATCGAATCATGTATAATTATTCAAAAATATTATAAAATAATTATATTTCTAATTAATAAATAAATTATTAAAAAGATATAGCTCCATATTTTATTTTTTTCCCTATATTTTAATTCAGTTCTGAAAAAAACAGCAACCATTTTATTTTAGACAGTGCGCACTTACAAGTGGGTGACAGAAAAATGTGAACACTTCAGGATTTGCAAATTTTTTCGAATATCTCCCCAAAGTCTGGATGGATTTTCTTTGAACTTCGAGCATGCAAAGAAGAGGTTTGAACTCACATTTTACAGTGAAGATTCGGTCAGGAGAGCATATAAGGGACCCACCAGAAATTGATGAAGATATTACGTATCAAAGAAATCTGATAATGCTTTTCAACTTTCGTCATTTGTTTTCATTGATGTGCGAAGTATTTACAGACATTACGTTAAAATACCACGAATATTCGAGAATATATAAAGTTTTTCTTTAAAACTCTCAAATTTTCCAGCATGTTTTTTGCTTATAACATATAGAGTTTTCAACCAAATTATACGAAACTTACGGAATACTCGACAATATGTTAGAGACGTATTGTATGAAAATGTGAAGTGAATGCGTTGAATATTAGAGGAAATATCTGTATTTGTAGTAAATAATTTTTAACTGCGCATGCGTGAAACGTAGTGTATTTTTCCCATAACTTCAAAGCCAGACATGCAGGGCAACTTATATAAAAATTCTTGTTCAATACAGTTAAGATTCAGAAAAATATCGGCATTGCAGAGAGGTGAATTTCGGTTGAACTCTCAGAGAAGCTAACAAATTAGGGTTCTTGCACAAATTCATATTTTATATACTTGAATCTTCAAATGTATTTAATTTATGAGTATAGATGGGTATTCAGGATATTCAACTTTCATAAAATTTAGTATTATTTTTCTATGATTCCAGTTGAAAAAAATATCAATTTAATCTGAACCTGAACGGTATTTAATGAACGGTATATGTAACTGGCTTTGAAATTAAGAAAGAAATATTACGCTACGTCTCGCAAATGCGCAGGAAATAATTATTTACTACAAATACTTATATTTACTCTCATATTCAACGTATTTACTTCAAATTTTATTACAATTCTATTCTAACATATTGTCGAGTAATCTGTAAGTTTTGTATAATTTGGTTGGAAACTCTGTATGTTATATAAATTGTTATATTGGGATATTTTGACCCCTTGAGATCCAGACTGTTTTATTCATATACGTATGTATATACTAGCTTTTAGTGTAAATATGTATTTTCTTATTCAGAAACGAATAACATATGACGTTCGTGTTGCATGTCAGGTAGTCGTCTACGATAACATCATGAAGTACGCAGCTTACGTCACGCACTTCAAGGGATTAAATAAACGTTTTTCATCTTCCCGAATATACATTCTATTTTTATGAAAATATATGTAAGCAATGTGTATAGGAAACTAAACTATTGGCGAAAGTTTCAAATCATTATCGGTTTTTTTATGAAACGGGGTCAGACAAAATCCCTTTTCGTCTTCAGCAATTTTTGGTTGGTCCCTTAAATGCCATCGTGACCGAATCTCCAGTGTAAAATGTGTACGATACTCGGCTGTATGCTACACTGTTCTACACAACTGATTCTTTATATGCAAATTAATTCCAAATGTTTGGCATTTTACAAATCTTGCAAAACTTATGACCAGTAATGTTGCTTCCAATCCTTCTGTTTGCTGAATGTATTAGCTTGCTCAGTTACTCTTTTGCATGACTATGTTATTAAATAAATTTACTCTATAGGTGTAGCATGGTGATTCCATTCGTGCATTCTGGTCTTGAATTATACGTTTTAACAATGGTGTGCTGTGGAACTTTCAAGCGAAAGTGGCAGTCACAAGTTTTTTTATCTTCACTTGACTATTGCTTAGTAATGAAAGAATGTTCTCCAATAGTTATTATGTTGGATCGAAACTGAATATTATCAAAACATTTAATTATTTGTTAAAAGTTTATGTTTCTAGTTTAATTAAAATTAAAAAAATTAGTTCTAAAATATTTGCGTTCTCAAATTTATTCATAGTAAAAGACTAATTAAATTTATTTGCTACTACACATATAAAAAGTAATAACTTGAGCTTGCAATTTTAATTAACAGAGGCCTATTCAATTTTTACTTTCTACTCTACGGATATTTGAAGGATATCTTCCAATCATATTTTTCTTTCTTTTTCTAAATAAGAATGTGTTTATAAAAACTTTTATTTCAAATTTTATTATAGTTTGATGTCATTAGAGTTAATTTCTAAAAAATTATGGTTAAAATGCACAAAATGTCTATTGTATTGAGACGAAGAAAATTAGCTTGATTGTTGTCTTTAAATCTTTCAGAGGGCAGCTTTCAGATTTTACTTGTTTTATTAAAATTCATTATGCAATTTTATCTCAAAAAATTATTCTGTTCAAAATTTCATGCACATTATTATTTTATTAAATATCAAAGTTCATAACTGAATGATACTATGTTTCATCTGTAAATACTATGCTTCATCTGCCGATAAAGACATTTTCTATTTTTAAGTGAGCAATATTTTATTATATTTATATCAATGTCTTTTATTTTAATTTCAAAATTAATAATATTTTAGTTCCATTTCTTCTGAAAAATATACTTAAGATGCATAATTCTTGGCATAGGTAAGAAGAGACATGAGGCATCTCATTAAAGCAATAATCTAAATATGTATATAGGTGGAATTTACTATGTAACTCATATGGCGAATTCATTCACGTTATTTATATTGTCTCATTATTATATTGCTTCAACGTTGAATTTGGATTTTGAAAAAAAGCTATCGCCGTTTACAGTACATAAAATGCGTGGGTTTATGTACTTCGTAAATTAATTAATGTCTGATACTTTTTTAAAAAATATAATACTTAAATATGATTTATTTATGTTCCTGTTTTTAAAAAATGAGCTAAAAGAAATTTCAATAGCAGATCAAAAGTGAAAAAAGAAAGGAAGAAATATACACTATATGCCCAAAAGTATCCGGACACTTGCAGATTTTCACATTTTTTAGAATTTCGCCGCAATGGTTTAACTGACTGCCTTTAAACTTCGGATACGTAAAGAATATACAATAACTCACATTTTACATGGAAGATTCGGTCCTGAGGGCAATTAAGGGACCATCTACGAACTGATGAAGACAAAAAAGTCTTTGGCCCACCCCGCTTCACAGAATACTGATAACAAGATGAAACTTTCAGAAATGGTAATGTTTAATGTCCGTAATATTTACAGGAATTTTCGTAAACTCAGCACAAATATTTGGGAAGATATAAAGGTTTCCTTAAAAATTCTCAAATTTTCCCACCTGTTTTTTGCTTAAAACGTGCGGAGTTTTCTGTTATATTATACAAAACTTACAGAAAAAATGACAATATGTTAGAGAAGCATTTTGTACAAATTTGAAAAAAAGATTATGAATATTACAGGAAATATGAGCATTTTTAGTAAATAATGTTTTACTGCGCATGCGCGAAACATAGTGTAATTTTCTTTCACAACTTTAAAGCCAGATATATAGGGCAACTTATATAAAAAAATTCAGTTCAATATTATTAGTATTCATAAAGATATCGGCATTACAACGAGCCGAATTTTAGCTCCTGTCAAAGAGAAGCTAAAAGATGAGGGGTTGTACACAAATTGATATTTTTTAAAGAAGATATTATATCTTTGAATAGTTATATTGAATTGAATAGTGGTTAGAATTTGCTGAATACCCATGAGAACTTATCAATTGCGTGCATAACTTAAATTCCAGCTAATTAGGCACTATAAATAACAAAAATTTTATTACTTTAATTGTATTATTTACATAATTATTAGCAAGTTACATATTGTTACAATTTTAAAGCCAAACGATATTTTTAAATATATTTCTTTTATGGCGAAACGATTTTTTTATCTAATTAATTTCTTTTCTTAAAATATTTTAATAATTCTACATATATATTTTTTATTCGTTACGAATATTAGATGTGTTCATGGGTATTCAGCAAATTCTAACCACTATACAATTGAATATAACTATTTAAAGATATAAGTTTAAAAAATATCAATTTGTGTACAACCCCTCATCTTTCAGCTTCTCTTCGACAGGAGCTAAAATTCTTCTCCTTGTAATGCCTATATCTTTTTGAATACTATTAATATTGAACTGAATTTTTTAATATAAGTTTTCCTATATACCTGGCTTTAAAGTTATGAAAGAAAAATTACACTATGTTTCGCGCATGAGCAGTAAAACATTATTTACTAAAAATGCTCATAATTCCTGTAATATTCAACAATTATTTTCCAAATTTTTATAAAATGTTTCACTAACATATTGTCATCTCTTCTGTAACTTTCGTATAATATAACAGAAAACTCTGCATGTTATAAGCAAAAAGCAGGTGGGAAAATTTGAGATTTTTTAAGAAAACTTTTATATCTTCCCAAATATTTGCGCTGAGTTTGCGACAATTCCTGTAAATATTATGCACATTAAACATTACCATTTCTAAAAGTTTCATTTTGTTATCAGTATTTTGTGAAGGAGGGTGGGCCAAAAACATTTTTGTCTTCATTAGTTTGTAGTCGGTCCCCTAATTAACCTCAGGACCAAACCTTCAAAGTAAAATGTGAATTATTGTCTATTCTTTACATGTCCGAAGTTTAAAGGCAGTCAGTTAAACCATTCCGGAGAAATTCTAAAAAATGTGAAAATTTGCAAGTGTCCGGTTACTTTTGGGCATATAGTGTACATTATCCCCTGAATAGCAAAACAAATACTATATCATAATTAATTAGGCATTTGATTGGTCTTCTGATATTAAAGGATTCACCTTTAAATATAGCAATCAAAAAAATTTTATATCCCTTTGTGCATACTCCAGTGAAATATGCTTCGATTTTCTCTCAAGGGAAATCGAAGCACATATCTGTTATGCATGAGAGCTTAATAAGAAAAACCTCGATTCTACTCAATCAGATTTTTCTGTTGCCAGATATCTTTGGTATATTATTCTTAAAATGACGTTAATTAAGAGTCTTCGAATTATATTTTCACGAACTTCTTTTCCAATCCTTAACCCACTGTGTAATTAGTTTGTCTTTGAAGAAGCAGTATCTAAGATACTCATGTCTGCAATTTGATTTGCGTAACAATAACAATTTGCATAACAATCTAACCATATTATAATAAGTGTCCAGACAAGTTCCTAAATGACCTCCGAATAGAATCCTATCCCCTACTTTTTAGTCAATTACTAAATCTTACTAGGTCTGATTGCACCCAGTTCTTTATGTAGATTTCTACATCATTACTATCTTGATCATACACTAATATATCGAGTAAAATTTTAATGATGAACCTTTAGATGATTTTTAATCCATTCTTATGATGAAAACGGACTTAGAGTATTGCCATGAGATCATTTGCTGAATAATCGTGATTTTTTTTAAATACATAGATTTTCTTTCTTAGCAGTTAATTTTATTTCCTCAGTAAATAATTCCTTCAAAACCGAATACTCATTTCCATTGACTTAATAACTAACGTACTGATAAAATTAACGTACTGCAGAAGGTAAAGTCTTTGATATCAAATATTCAGTATTTTGATAAAGTAAATTTTGGTAATGATTCATTTTATCCACTAGACCTTAAATTGCATTAAAAATAAAACAATTACTGAAAAGATCAGTCAAAGAGATCAAAATAAATTATTCCAAAAATGATCATTTCGAAAGTGGAATGCTCATTTGAATAATATAATTAACTTGCTGATAAATAACTAACACACACTCACTGATAAAATGCAGAAACTAAGGGATATGTTATCAGACAGTTAGTATATTGATATAAAAATGCTGGTAATCATTCATTTTGTTCACTAGACTTAAAATATGCATCAAAAATAAAACAACAAGGTTGTAAAACAAATAATTAATGTAATCAGTGACATTTCAAGTTGGTAGTACATAGAAAGTTACTAACGCGCGCGGTTGATTTACCAGTGTGTGTTTACACATGTCTTGGTTATGGAAATAGTTCTATAAAATTAAAAATCTTTCATTCTTATCATAGAGTTTTATTTTAAAGAAAACAGATAATCGGTGCTTCATTTAAATTATGCTCCAATACATCAGTCAGCAATTTTTAGCTCGATGTAATAAAAATGCACGTAGGTTCCTCATACTGTCGACTTGAGTTGTCACTGTCCATGGTACATATCCTAAGCATGCTTTTCAAATAAAAATGCCTTGCTAACAAAATAAAAGTTATATAATTTTTATTTATTAGTCCTATTGTTATATAACAGAAGTTTGGATTGGTTCTCCCATTACTGTTCAGTAATATCAGAAATACGAATATGTCTGAACATTTTTTCCCATCTCTCTGTCATCATCAATCAGTAACCGACGTATAGAAATTCAGAATTACAACTATGAAAAATAATAATAAATAATAAAAAATATAAAAGTAAAAAATAATTTTCCTTCCATAAGCATCTCTTTGTAATTTTTATATAGCAGTCACATTTTTCTATATATGCGAAACTTATTTTAATGCTCAGAGCACTCTTCAGCAATATCAGAGAAGCGAACCATTTCAACGAAAATATTTTTCCCACCTGACTGCCATCAGCAATGAACATCTAACAACAGCAAACCCTGCTCTTTGCACCTTTTTTGTTCTCCAATCCAGCAGCCCGAGGCGTCTCTTTCTTCAAAATGAAAGACATAGCTTATTTCACCTAACAAAATGGGAAAGTGCTTTCGATTGGACACAGGTAACATATTAAACAAGCGCAGCCACTCTGCATTAAAATCAGAGCGAGAAAAAATGAATTTCTGGTGAAATCGCTGACAAAGAACTTTGCCCGGGGGACTGTTTAGCTGAGTACATACAGAAAAGCCCTCTGCACTTGGGGAAACGATATAGAACAATATCTTTCCTTTAAGCACTTCTTTGTCACAAAAGAAAACGGAGAATTTCTGCTTAGACAAAGAAAAAGTCTTCATTGTACATTCGGAAGAATGAGAGAAAAGAAATCGTCTGCTCAAAAATCGATTCCCAACCCAATGAATTTGGTAAATAGAGGTCGTTTTGGTTTGGAACTGCTATTAGAGGACGTAAAATTGCAGATGCTTCGGTGTCTGGTGGTGCAACTCCCGTGCGTTGGAGGTACGAGACATAATAAAACTGGGTGAACAAAGTAAAAATAATAACAAAATGTTAAAATAGCGCTCCGGCTAGATTTCGTGAGTCTAAATTACTTGTGGTTC
The DNA here is from genome assembly GCA_013235015.1 of Araneus ventricosus. Classification (NCBI taxonomy): domain Eukaryota; kingdom Metazoa; phylum Arthropoda; class Arachnida; order Araneae; family Araneidae; genus Araneus; species Araneus ventricosus. The sequence goes on from BGPR01000005.1 coordinate 4,833,967, forward strand.
AAAAAGGAATTGTTTTTCTTTTGGTAGCATTTTATATGGATAAAAACCAATTTGCCTGTTGTATTCTAGATAATTCTAAAAGAGTAAATAGCCACAAAAGAGAATGAAATATATTTAGAAATTAGAATTGTGAACCTCTAGGCTATTTCTTTATTTGAGTTAGTAAGATTCGAGATAATTTGTTTCTGTTTTATTTATATTTCTGTTGTCTTATGAGAATTTTATTCCATTCTTATGGAAAGACAATTGGGCAGCAATAAGTCCAGCGGAAATCTTACTACTGTTAATAGACTATAATGACCCAAACTTCCAATTCCATCAGACTTTTATGTATGAGCTTCCTCGTTTTAAATATTATAAGGATTTAATTTACTGGAAAGCACCAAGAACGATGATAAAACTGTTGATTCTCTGGCGTTTGTTAACAGAGTTAGTGTTCACATATGAAAATCATTTCTGGAAAAAGACTTGGAAGAAGTTTGTTCTTTGTCAACAGACTTTTATGAATCAAAATACAAAGTTCATTAGACTTTCATTTATGGCGTTACTTGACGTATTCCACGTATAATAGGGTTGAACCAAGTGATATTTTGTCGTAGCTCATGCATCCTCATGCTGGTTTAGTACAGAATTTCAGCATGAATAACATATTCTTCAATTAGCATTTATGACAGTTAGTTATTAAACAGCAGGTCATCTCAGATTCAAGCTGGAACCATACTTCATACAAACCAAATTTTTCGTCTTTGCAATTTATTAGCCTTCTGTAAACAAATTTCAATCTTTTTTGTGGAGCCGGAAATCAAAGTCTATGTTCGATTCTTAACGAGATTTGAACTGAAACTGCAGGTTTTAGTATTATATTACACTTTCCTATTCTTTAACAACAAATCAGTGTAATTCTGTATCACTTTTATGGACAGTACAACCCCTAAAATACCTGAACTGACTTTCGATCATTGAACACTACATAGTAAACGTCGGTGAATTATGCTTACGCTATTCAAGTGTCCCAAATTAATTCCAAATTCTAAAAATCTTGGTTAGGTTTATCATAACATTTTTTTAAATATACCTTCCGCTTTTCGTTGAAGAAATTGGGAAAATGATCCATGTTACAACCGATATCACGGGGCAATAATATCAAGCATAATTATTTCGCAGTTCCTTTTGTCCAATCTGTAGTCAGGGTAACAGACATAATAGTATTCACCGTACAATCGCAACATGTCACTTTTAAGTGAGGGTATTATTTTCTACTCCTGCATACGGCCTTTTGTAAAGAATTTCCGAATTGGAAATGTTCCTCCCTTTCAACTTCCCAAGAGCATTTCCTTATCACAATGCCCTCATTTGCATTTCCCGAATTCACTTCCCTTCTATGATCATTTCGGTTTCGGTTTGCTGAGAGGAATTGAAAGTGCAAGCCCGATTCTGTTTGTGGATGAGAGTTCTTTTTTACCATGGCGGTTTCTGCATCGCTGCTTTCTAACATTTCATATCAGCTTCGATCCTAGCCTTGCATTCTTTTCCGATTTCCTGTCTTTGATCGAGTTTTGGGGAAAGAACTGAGATTATACGAAAAGGATTTTTGTTTGCATTACACGACAATGAACCAAGAATCCATTGAACAGTGCTTGACGCTTCCCACAAACCTTTCCTTCCTTCACGAAGTCCCGAGGGCAATTTAATATTTTAAACACTCGACTTCGAAAAACTGATAACAGATAAGGGCATCTTTCCCTTCTTTTTCCCCCTCACTTTCATTTTGAAAACTTTGTCTCGTTATGTAAATTTCGAAGTAACTTAATATAATCTTTTGTAACGACTAAAAGCTGATATCAAAAAGAAGAAGGGGACCAAAAAGAAGAGTTTCTTCATTTTGTATTTCTTGTTTACGAAATATTTCAAACAACGAATTGTATCGTCCCAACTTATTTGAATAAATATTACAAGTTTTATTTCATTATGGTGACATATTTTATCGAGCTAAAAAGCTTTTCTTTGAATTCTGTTTCGAAGAAATAAATGAAATATCATAAAGTCTTTATTAATAATTCGCATATGTCACATTTCTCCGGGCTTTACATTTTTTTGAAACTGAATTCATTAAATTAAAATACTTAATTCATGTAGATTTTTTACCCATTTATGTCAAATATTTGCATGAGAAATAATGTTTATGCCTTTCAGCGAAACATTTAAACTGTTTTGGTGATCAAAAAATGTAACATTTAAACCATGATGTAAAAAATATGATGGCTTTTTTCAGTTCTAATTACAGTCTGAGAGAAAGTTCTCAGGATATTTTGATGTAATTAAATATTTAGAGAACAAAATAGTTCATTGTGTAAGTAACGTTTGTTTTCATGTTTTCTTAATTCTCATACTGAATACGAGAGCTAAAGAAAAAAAAGAGCTAATTATTGGAATGAAAGAAACTAATCATTGTGTTTGCATTTTATATGTTGAAATCAATAAGTTGAATTTAATTTCTCAGTCCATTTTCGTTTCCGAAAAGTCTTTTACGTTTTTGTTTTTGTGATAAAGTCTTCTAATTGAAAGAAAGCTTTTTCAAGAGTTTCAGCCAGATGGCTGCAAAATAAAAAAAATCCTATTTCTCATTTAAAAAATGCAGAAGCAGGAAACAAATTTAATTTATTTTGAAAATTTGTGTTAAATATTTGATATAAGTATAAACATAATTAAGTGATGTATCGATTGATTAAAATGTTTTCTGAAAAAATATTTACCCCCGAATTATTAATATTTTCTAATCATCTTATTTATTTTTAAAGAGTATAAATCAATTAATCAAGGTATATTAATGTATGCAGTAGTTCAACGGCAGCTAAGACCTCTATAATTTAAAGAATTGTCATTCCTTTAAAAAAATTAATGATTATTAAAAATTATCTTAAAGCCTAAATTGGATGAATTTTATATTGTTTATTATTTTTTATATTAGGGTGTGAAATAAAAATGTCATAATAATAAAGAAACAAATTAATAAAAATATCAATACTTCGTTTGGATGCTACATTGTTGCTACAATGTTGCATTGAAAAAGCATAATGTACCTTATAAAATCTCTCAAATAGTTTCAGATACAATGAAATGCACAAACAAGTAACTCTAGAAAAAAATCTAAAGAAAGGTAAACTGGTGTTTTCTTATTAAAGCACAGAATAAAAATTTGTGTAACCTACTGAGATATATATTTTTGGGTAACAGATATTAAATATTTGTTGATCTTAAAATGCAAATGTTTTCATGACCTATCTACAATGTTCTAAGACCTATCTAGAGAATCGAATAATAATAATCAATGAAATAATAACAAATGAAAGAAATTTTTTTAAACAACAGGCATTGAAAAAAACATTAAAATTTTGTGTATCATAATAAAAGATGTTGATTCCTGGCGTTGTTCGCATCACACCCTTTAAAAATAATCTCTACCCCAGGATGTTTCAATAACAAAGTTAGAGAGAAAACAACTTCCAACAGAAACACTTCCGCACCCAGATATTCCGAATTCTGAGAGAGAGAACAGTCATAACAGTCGTATACGTTAGCCGTGGGTATCGACGATGATACTGATATGAATTATGATGTTGCTGACAGAAATGGATGATGATGAAAATAGAGAAAAATTGTCGTCGATAAGAGCAGAAAAGAATGACTGAAGATGATGTAGGGAGAAATGAAGGAATATTATTGGTCGAGGCTCCCCTCCCATAAAAAAAGAGTGATAAAGTGCATAAGCCCACTTAGTTCAAACATTTAATTGGCAACTTGTGAGGGAAAGTTCCGAATCTCAGAGGATCATTTCATAAATCTATATTAGGGTTGTGATTTAGGATACAGTTGCAAAAGAGGTTTTCCCAACCATATTTGAATGCTTTGTTAAAAATTAGGAAGATTTTCTGAAGTTACTTTGAATTTATCTGTATAACTTATACCTATCTGAATTTTTAAAAACAAGTTAATCACCATAAAAATTTGTTTAGTAAAAATGCATACGAGTTTCATAAATGTCAAATCTGTAATAGTATTTTAAAATATCTATAAATAAACAATTTCTTGAACGCTCTCATTTTAGAATAAATTTTCAGGCGTCATTTTCTCGATAGAAAAAAAACAAACAGCAGATTCTTTGTCCAATAAATCTATATTTATTAAACTCAACGTATATATGTATGTATATATGTTTGTTCCAGCATCAATTCCTAATGGCTAATCCAATTTTTATGAAACTAGGTACACACAGATTCTTCATTAGCCGACTTGAAGTACTGAAGGGGTTAATAAACCTTAACCCAGTCCCTGAGGGTAGAGTGGGGCAAAGTGTCCAAAATGCATATAATAAATAGGCCGATTGGCATGCTTGGAGATTTTGATGAAACTTGGTACACATGTTCCTCACTATATGACTTGAAGTACTATAGGGGTAAATAAAACCTATCCCAAGCCCTTGGGGTAGGGTTGGGCAAATGTGGGGCGATTGACATGCTTGGTGATTTCGGTGGCTTGGACGATTTTGATAAAATTTGGTAAACGCACTTCTAATTAGCCAATTAAAAATACTATTGGGATAAATAAACGTTAATTCAATCCGTCAGGATAATGTGGGGCAAAGTCTTTAAAAGACATTTAATAAGTGCGCAGACTGGCATGAATTTGATATAGATGGCACAAATTTGATGATACTGGGCACATATATTCCTCATAGTCTTATTAAAAGAAGTATATGGACAAATAAATGCTAATCCAATTCCTCAGAATAGGAGGGGGACAAAATCGTCAAAATACATTAAACCCTTGAGCCGATTGAAATGCTGTTTAATATGAATAGGGCGATTTTGATTAATTTTGGTACATGTAACTCTAATTAGTCAACTAAAAATATTGTAGGGGTAAATAAACGCCAACCTAATATATGAGGTTGGGGGGGACTAAGTCGTTTAAATGCATTCGGCAAATGGACGACTGACATGAAATTTGACACGGCTGGGGAAATTTGATGAAACTTGATACACATGTTCCTCATAGTCAAAATAAAAGCACTTTAAGGGTAAATAAATACTCATACAAAACCTCAGGTAGGGTGGAGCAAAGAAGAAGACGTCTCACGAAACTTGATACTGCTTGGTAAGCATGTTCCTCATTAAGCGACATGAAGTACTTTCGGGAGAAATAAGCCCTAACCCATTCCTTCAGTGTAGGTTGGGGTAATATCTCTGAAATACCCGTAAAAAATGCACTGATCGAGATGAAACTTAATTCGTGGGTTTGAATAATGTCGAACTAAAAATATGGGGAAGTTAAATCGTTTTTAAATATCCCTTTACGATGATAACTACCGATAAAACACAGAGAAATGCTTATTTAGAACGGCTGGAGCAATTATGTCGAAGCATGTTTCATTAGTTGATTTAGACACTCTAATTGCTGAAATTTTAGTTGAAAATGACTCCCACATTGTTCAACAACAACAGCAAAATACTGTACTGAGAAATGGGCCGTATCTCGCACTCTTCTTGGTTGGATGAAGGTGAGTCATAGGAATACATTTATCTTTTATAAGCTTCCCCCTCAAAAAAAATTGACTAACACTGCAAAAAATTAATGTAATACTCTATATTATGATACATGAAAAGAACTTTTTGTACTAATAATTTTTGAATTATTTCAAGAAATTGAGAAATATTTCCGCAAAAAATGCAATAATAATAAACATTATATCATTTATAAAATATTGTTCGGTTTCTTTTCTTCCAAAATATTTTGACCCTAATAAGACCGGCCAACGCCGGGTACTCTGCTAATATTCAATAAAAATTTCGACATTTATTTAAAATTATAAAAGTATTTACATTGTTAAAATATACTGAAACAATCGTGCATGAAATAAAATCAAATACATTTCATGTAATCTTTTACATGAAATAAAATCAAATAGCCATTTCGGGCATGTTTTGAAGATGCTATTGATGAAAATAAACAATCCATTCATGTTGCATTGGCAAAAACTTTCTATAATTTTCCGCTTTACATTTGCAAAGCATGGTATATCGGCCAGGAATCTACTTTGAAACCTTTGTTTGATTCTTTCTACGGTCCCCTTATTAAAGTACTATAACAATCACCATCCATTGCAAAATTTTGACTTAACTCCAAAAGGAAGGTATAAAAATATTTAACCTTTTCTTTTAGATCTTTGGTTTATAATTTGTAGTAGCTCTTATATGATCATTTAAGTAGCTTCTATATACTTCTAAATTGCTAAGCAGTACTAAAACTTATCAAATATTGTTAAAAACTTACAGGAAAAAACTTACTTATCGCTTTCTGAGTAAATTTTCTAGAATCTTTCGATTCCGAGTTCATTTTTATTAGCCACTTATTTCGTTAACATCCTATTGCAATTTTAACCATTCTCTAGAAGCAAACCCTAAGGATCAATTTTTATAGTCTTAATTGATATCTTGGAGTTATTTTAAATGTTTTTATATGCTTCGAAATCAAAAATGTTTGAAATAAATTAAAAATTTGATAACAGAACTTCTACTTGGGTGTTGATTTTTAAGGGCTGAAACTGTATAAATACATGAAAAAATATGATTAAAATGCAGTAAAAAGTAAGTCATATTAAACATCCCATAGAAAGAAACCACTTTATCGTGCCTCCTCATTGACTTTGTTGAAATCTTTTCCAGAATTTTATGAACATCATATGTGTACGAGTATGGATGATTGAACTTTACGGTCTATTAAAAATACGCGTCGTGAACGTTTAATGTTACTCCTGTGTTTACTGTTTACAAGGAACAAAGACTAGATACTTTTAAAAAAATCGTACGCATTTTATATTTCACTTTAAATTTAGTTACCCATGGTCTCATTTGCAATTCAAACGAGCAACTGAAAATGCGCAAAACACCCAACGCCGAAACCTGTCGTTTTTTCAACTCTAGCTGAAATATCTTTATTCATTTTTCTTGACTTGCGGGCATCTCAATCTCTCAACCTGAAATGAATAAAAAAATGCGCATAAAAAAGACTTAGGGCCTTCAACTGTTAAAAGCCTAGGGTAAACGATGTACTCAATAGAGAGGGGTCTCGTTTCTCTTTCTTTTCACCCCGACAGTCTTAGCTATTTTAAACTTAATTTGCATGGCTCTCATGCATAACCAAGAAGCTTGGAGTCACATAAATCATTAAAAAGATACGGAAAATAGTCGTTCATCCGTGCGACATCACATCATCCCTTTAGCAGTTCCGTGGCTCTTTTTTCCCTCTCTCTTTTCTGTTTTAGTTGGAACCTCCTTAAAAACTCCTAGTTTGAAAAAAAGGAGGTTAAAAGAGGGGAGGGGTAGAAATGTTAAAGAAGTAGAAAGTTCAAAGTCACTTTTATAAATGGATGATACATTTCACTGATCATTAATATCGAAAAGTTCTAACTGATATTGATATGATAATAACGATTTTTCAAGCAATTATTTTACATTCATCTTGTGAAACATTGGGTTACGGATAAATCCCTATGACTGGCTTGGAACAGCATTCTGCCGAAAAATAAAAAGTGATTTCAACAGACCGTTACGAGTGGTTAGGGAATTATTTTATTCAATTAAAGAATTTCTGTCAGAGATGTATTTATTCGCCTTCAGCTGCTTTCTTTATCATTCATTTTGCCCAACTTTAAATTACTGATTGTTTTCATTTATATATGTTACCGCTAAAGTATGAAATCCGTTATTCTATAGAATACCTAGTTATTCTATAGAATAACTAATCAAGTCAGTTAAAGTGTTAAATAAACTTTTATTTTACACTTTAACTAGTTATTCTATAGAATAACGGTCCACGCATCGTTAAAGTGTAAAATAGCCGACATGATGCAGCCTGTTTGTTAGTCAGATTGGTTATTTGTATTTTCAGCATCTGAAGTGGGCGCCGGGCAAATTTTTTTAACTTTAAAAACATCCTACGGCTTCGCTAGTAGCGGGAGGCGGAACCTAGTAGCTTCGCTAGCTCTTTGAATGTAAGGAATCTGCGTTTTTTAAATACTCACATGAAGTAGGAAAAATTGTGCTCGCGATGCCTGCGGCATCTGAAGTGGGCGCCGGACAAATTTTTTAACTTTAAAAACATCCTACGGCTTAGCTAGCAGCGGGAGATGGAACCTAGTGGCTTCGCTAGCTCATTGAATGTAAGGAATCTGCGTTTATAGTGGAATTTGTCCATAACTTCGTTCCTAATAGAGATACCGAGACAATTCCTGTATATTCTTGAACCTTCATTTTGTCGCGAAATTCGCCAAATTTGTCACCAAGTTGCCTAAACAGTCGCCAAGTTTGTCGCCAAGGTCGACTGTCATTGACTTCCTTTCAATACGTATTCCTGTAAATCTCTCTTTCCAATTATAAGAATAATATGGCAAGAAAGCGACATTACAGTTTTATGACACTGTTATAGTGGTTTTAATTTTCCATCGGTTAAGGCTGATATGCAATCAAAAGTTATAAAAAAGCGGACTTGTTTTAATGTCAGAATGTTTATTTTACACTTTAACGGCCTGTCATTAGTTATTCTATAGAATACCTAGTTATTTCATAGAATAACTAGGTAAAGTATGAAATAAATAATTTATTTTACACTTTAACTGACTTGATCAGTTAATCTATAGAATAACTAGTTATTCTATAGAATAACTGAATTATACGCTTTAACGGTGACATATACATACTTTCCTCAGATTTGACTGTTTGACAAAATTGTTCTTTTTCCAATCTTAAAACTTTCTTTGAGAATATAATAACTATAGAATATTTAAATTAAAATTTAAATCCTTTCACTCAAAATAATTATTCGCTTTTAATTTTTAAAACAAGCGACTTTTAGAGAAAGCAAATTATTTATAACATCATGTATTATGAAGCTTGAAATTAAAAAATATAGCAAACATAAAATCTATACAAATGTGTAATTCAAAATCTGAATAAATTAAATTTTAAATGCGAATTGCAGAGTTTTTATTAATTAAGTATCCTGAATTGAACGTCAAACGCATGTTTCCTGAACAGAATGAGGTTATGTACTAACCGAAAGTGTCAAATGACACTTGAATAAATTTAAACATATTTGTAATAACCTGTTAGCAAGAAGTTAATATTTATTCCATGATTTTTAAGGAGGAATTTCTAAGAACTGAAGCTGAGTAAAATTTATATGATGGGCTTCCTGTTCTGTGAAAGTATCTTTAATTAAACCGTTTGCTTTATTTCAACAATATCATTCATAAATGTGTAGCTTGCCTAGAGCAGAGTTTCTTCGTTCTTGAACACACCTTCTAGGCTATTTTAATTACAACAGACGCTTCGATAATTTATTTCAAAACCTTTTAATTACTGTAGAAATATTTGATAATGCTTCAAATTAACAGTTGTTGGAGATTCTTATGTGACTTTAAATGAGGACAAGTTGTAAACATGGATGAAAGATTCGTTCAACTAAGCATTTGACAAGCGATATTTGGTTAGTGATTTTTAATTTGACATTTAATAAGAGTGTTTCCACTGTGCGTGAAAGATGACAGTATTCTTTACAAATGAAAGATGTCTTTCAAAGCACAAATTACTTCTACTATCTCTTCAATTCAATTATAACATCAAATTCTCGACGCTATGTCAAAACACATATAATTCTATTTATACTAGTGAAATCTTTAAGGAATACTCGCAGAAAAATAATACAGTCAAAATTATTTTTCTGTATTTGTTCAGTGTAAAATCTAAAATCTGAATTGAATTTACTAATATGGGCTATGTATGTAATGATAAAAGTATTGTTTCGCAGAGATTTAACAAAATTATTAACTCGTTTTTAGAGAATTTTTCATGTCCTTCTTTTCCAAAAGCTGTTTTGTTGTGGATATAAACATTCAAACAAATAGCTTGTTACCAAAAACGTCTTTTCGGGCACAAAATGATGCTCATTGAATAACAATTACATAGATAATCAATAACATATTTCAAATTTGAAAAACTCAAGTTAATAGATACAAATGTGGAATCATGTCAGCTATCGAAAGTTTTACGATTCTAATTAATTAATGTAATTTTTTTTATTTTTTACAATTACAGATTTTTATTAAAGATATTCGTTTTCATAAATATTGGCTCAATTAATCATCATAATTACATCTACTAAGCAATTGTTTATCCTGGTTTCATCGGGCAACACCGTGTGAACTTATCAGATGTTAACTGCAATGGAAAGTTTGTCAGTATTAATTGAAACTTTCGTCTTTGCGAATGAAATGATGTTTTCTACAACTTACAATAGGAATGTATTAGGCCACGTATTCAAAATATATCTGGGTATGAAGAATGGTAAATGAAGATTTCTACATTAATATCGTGATATCTTATCTTGATAGAATTACATTCTATTACATTACACCACCTGAATCCCCGTACTTAGAGCCATTTGGAACCTTTTCGATTTGGATGGATGAAGGTGAACTTTATTTTTTTAGAAAGGACAAAAACAAATAACAGGTACAAAAACAAATAATAATAATAATAAAAGAAACATACACTGGATAGAACAACATAGAAAACAAAAAAATGGAAAAAATAAAAATACGTGGAGGGAAAAAAAAAGAAGGGTCATAAGTAGCCGGAAGTGTGTGTCAGTCTGGGTGGATGCGTGCTCAATGATTATCCTCTACAATGAGATTGTTCTCACCACATATGAAGCCCATTAGGAGTCTAAGTCATATTCTTGACAAGTTATTTGTAAGAATGTTTTTCAACTACTGTAACTTAAGTGGCACTCTAGGAGTCTGGAAATGCCAGGAGAGGGTAAACCGACATTTTATGGCATAGTGCATTGGATCTCCTTTTTCTCCGCACAAGCAGTTGTCATGTGTTCGAAGATTGAAGCGATGAAGGTATGAAGGGAAGGGGCCGTGTCAGTGGAAGGTAATACAAAAAATGGGTAGCACTGGACTCCTTCCACACTCCCCGGATCTCACCCTAATGGATTTATTTTTGTGGAGACACATGGAACTTAATATTTATAGCTCAAAACGATCTACAGTCTATGAGTTGAGAGTTTCTGTTGAATAAGAATACGCCTGAATTAAATTTCCATCCGCTGTTTAAACTGTCAACGCCTGGACAATAATGATTAAAAATTCGATGACTTCCCATTCTTGACAAAATTAACTTCAGTTATTATAACTTTGATGTATGTTATTAATTGCCGATTAAAGTTATTCAAAATGTGTATAAATTTTTCGGGGGATACCCTGTACCTCAAATGTGCTTGCGTGACGTAGTATTACACACACACAGAATAAGCATTCACTAATGACAATTTTATATTCAATGAATGGAGTTACTATTCAATATTTCACTTTTTAGAAAGTTAGAAGGAACACAGTTCGATAAGCAAAACCATACCTCCATCTAACCATAGTATTATAAATCTCATAATGCTTCATTTTTTTAAATTCAAAAATCTTGAATAGCACAAAAATTAAAGAAGATATACATTTTCCTTTTTCATTCAGTTACATATTGAAACTGCTTATTGCTGACCAAAAGTATCTTTTACAGTATGAACTGCAATTGTATTTGCGTGGGGTGCATGCGTTCTCATAAATTCTACTAGATATATTTGACTACAAATGAAAACTCCCAGCCTCTCGGTTTCGTGATCGGAAGATATGTTTCTATTCTTGATTTCACCAAATAACTGCTATATATGTTTGCCTGATGGGACCTTGACACTAAGCCGTTAACCACTTAACCGGCAAGACTGTTACCTGACGGGGCATTTCATTGACACTTCCTTCAGGTGAAGTGTATATTGATAATCTATAAATACCTGAACCTTGAATAACTTCTAATTTAATATTTAAAGTAATTATTACTTTAATTCAGCAAACATAAGTAATAAATATAATTTTAATTGTAATTATAATTTTTAATTAAATTTTTAATTACCAAGTTTTGAGTGTTTCCAAACCTGGAAAAATATATTTCTATAATTCAAGCACCCCATATTCACTTAATTCAGCCTTTCGATGAGAGACACATTCGATTCGACAAGGAACCAAACATATAGTTAATTATTAGTCATGACACATATATTACTCTTAAACTACAGTTATAGTATTAATAATTGCTATTTACATAATTATGATTATTCAAATATATAGATCTATTTATGGAAAATAATAAAATTAACACAAATACCCATGTCAGTAAAGTATCAGGAACCCTAAAGGAGATACTGGGCAAACGTCCCGTTGTTTAAATACATGTGTCAAACGAGTGTCTGCTAACGGTGCCTGATGCACGTTAAATCTATTCGTGGCTCACATGTCTTCATATTGATGCGGTTAGGAGGCTTGATGGATATGGCGCCATAGATATCGTCGTCCTCGTTATAGAGTTACAGCTCGAAATAGTAAGATCCCCAATAGAACTAATGAATCTTCAAAATTAATATAATCATGTAATAAATCTAATGAAATAAAAAAATTCCCGGTACTGTCTATTATTTTAATATGTGCATTGGTTTCTAATAAGTTAAACAAGCTGAAAAGCAAGCTTAAATTTATGTTCAATTCGGTGTATCCATCTAAAGAATCGTTTCATTAAGATGCTGGTTGTATCATGCTTTTCTGCATTGATGCAACCATATTTACAGTAGGAAAACAAACTGATATTTCAATGAGCCAGAAATATTTTTATGTGCAAGAAAGCATTCAACAGCTTTCATCCACCCTACTAAGCAAATTTTCTAGGAATATATTCAGCCGAATACCAGGATCACGATAAAAATATTTTCTTTCGATTCTACGTTTCTAGATCTTACAGTTTCAACTTCGTGTTAAAGTAGCAAAATGTCTATCGTGAGTATATAGCTGTAGTCTGTTTAGACCATATAATCTATATACTATAGATTATATGGTCTATATTATATCTAACTATTATATGGTTTATATAGCAGTTATAATTTATAGTTTTAGTTGCAATTATGATGGGAGCAATGCATGTAATAGTCGTACAAATAATATTAAATAAAAGAAAACTGAATAAAGAAGAGAAACGCTTTAAATCTCAATATTTTAATTCTGCTTACATGGTCGCAAGATTAATATGAGAGTTTTTGAATGTTATTTTTGGTTTCTAATTGTGTTCCATATAATGAGTGCTTAAGATAAATCCACAGTGTAGTGCACCATCTATAACAACCATAAATGATCAATAACAACAACAAAACGAATTGGAAAAACCATATTTCATTGCTCCCAGTAAAAGATAGTTTTTTATTAAATTCAAGTCATTCAGATAATTTTGAATATGTGTTCTAGGCACAAATATTTAACAAAAGACCGCAACAAGTTAACGAATACCTTTTTGTCGTTTTTGCTTACATTACTTCCGAAATTTATTGCGTTGTGGAGGTAAATAAAGGAGATACATTTTGACTTTTATGATGCACCTTTAATTAATTCTATGGCCATACGAGAATTGTGATTAATTTTACAAGCTCAATTTTAAAAAAGCATTCTGAAAGTTAGTAATAAATATTCAAACTCGCTTCTATTAGCTTAGATTTTGTCTGTAATAGAAAGAAGAATTCAGAAAAGTATGTTTATTATTGAATTGCAAATGTAATTATGAAATTTAAATTTTTCAAGGCAATGTAGAGATTACGTAATTGGCTAAACTGTTTTTATGTGAGTTGTCTCGAAACTTTTATTTATTACCATAAATAAGAGAAATTTTTGAATTGATGCAAGTTATTTAAAATCTGCCTGGTAGCATTTCGAGGACTGATTTCTTTTTATCAATTTTAGTTAATCAGCAAACTTGATTTTGTTTCCTACATCAATCTCTGATCAAATTAATTCTTGAAATTTGTTGCCCTATTGACATATTTCAAGCTGGCACCCCTTCTCCAAACTTCCGCACCGCACCAGCGGGAGGACGTTTGACCCTTGCGTATTATTTAACTTAGGGGATCAAACGCCATTCCCCTACGTTTGTGCAAAAGGCCCAATACACGACGGATCTGTAATTGTCAGAGTGATGTGTTAAGTAGATAAACACACTAGTTGGAGTAACAGATGACAAATGCTCAATGTGTCATCCCGCAATCTGGAGTTCATCTGTCAGACGAAGAAAGGAAATTTTTCACAGCATTAAGCACTACTTCTGGTGGCATGATAGAATGTGAACAAAAGAAAAGTTGATTATTTATTTATATAAAAATAAAATGTGGTTGCTTGTTTGATAGCTATGTTCCTAAACGGAAGACGGCACATTGAAAATTTGCAAGCCTTTATGCATTGTGTTATGCGGTGCATCACTCCACCAATTGCAGAGTCATCTGTTGGTTTAAAAAGTCAACTATGTGACCAAGGTATTGTGATTTTCAGACATGCGCACACACACAAGCAGGAAAAAACAGATATCATTTACATCCGTTCTGTTTCCCGCGCACCGCGAGTACACGGATGAGAAGCCACCGGATAAGTAAGCCCTCCTTCGGGAGGGGTCGGGTCTTGGGCGGTGAAGGCTACTAGGACTCTGACCTCAGTACTCGAGCTATTGTAGCGTCTGTCATTCAGTTTTCTCGGATTCTATGGTAGAGAGTGTTGACCCAGGTTTCTGATTACATACTTTCTTTGCTAATGGCATCTTTCTATTATCATTTGTTTGCGAATTATGGATTTTTAAAGTTTCTCTGGACTTTCGAATCAGCCAGTACTTTACCGAGGAATATCTTGAGAGGTCTTTCTTCAAAAGTATACAAGTATACGGATGGATTACTACTTAATATTTATTGATTTTTCTCAGTGAAAAATAGTTTTAGTTCCCAATACATTGATATAAAATAAACTGCTATTTACTTTGCTATTGTTTCATTTTTCCTAATTTCCCAATATCTTTGAGTCTGTTGCAGATTCACAATTTCAGAAATATATTTAATCGTAAATTAAAGTAATCCTTTCTGTCCGACAATATTATACGCTTCAGAATTTTTTTCAATAAGATAAAAACTAACAATTAAATTATCTATCTCCCTTAACAAGATACGTTATTATGCTAAGGATTCTTTCAGTCTCATCAAGATATTGAAGTGCCTGTATTAAATTACTTGCCATATGAACTCTTTAATGCTTGCTTTAACATTCTGAAAATTATTCACTTTCTTTCCGTATTAACATGCTGTTCGCTGTTGGATGAAACACTAAAAAATAATACATGATGTTACCTGATGTACTTTTTATCGATTACACGGAATATGCGCTAATGTGCTTTCAGTAACCATCTACAGAAATCTCTTCTAGACTTAATATAAAATCGATGGCTAAAGCTATAATATCTGTGAATTATTACTTGTGCTTAAACTTTTAATGCTCAATATAGACATGAATAAAGTATTTTAAAACTGTAAGATAGTTTACAAAATGCATTTCCAAAATCTGCTGCTGTTCTCTTTTATTTATCTATGTTTTAAAATATATGAATGAAGGAAAGATTCTATTTAGTATATCATGTAAGCCTTTGATTAAGAGTAGGGTTTTAGGAAAAGAATTGAAAAACTTATTTAGAGTAGCTTGAATAACAAATAATTTCGAAATTTAAATGCATGCACATTTCACAGTTAAATTGTCTGAATGTATTAAATTATTTTACATCATTTTGGAAATTTTGCGTACATCTTTTTTTCTGGAAAAAGTACAAAATTATCTTAAGGACTGATTACACTCCATGGCTGTGACGCTATTGAAGAGTTTTTAGATTTTTAGTTGATGTATAGATAGTATATACTATACACGCTGAAATATGCAATTTCAAAATATTTCTGGAATTAACCGAGAGGTGTTTTTGCTCTTGAAATCACAATTTTTATCTACTCAACTTGTGAATATTGTTTGAAATAACGGCTGAATTTTAAATAAAGTATATAGAATATAGATTATACAAGCAATGTACAACACAAACATTACGATAAAATTGACTTAATAAAATCAATTTTGTTTCGGAATATTTACGAAATAATACTGTTTTTACGTTCACTATGAAATCGATACTGACATAAGTAATATATTCTATACTTGCTATAATATACAGTTCTTGAAAGTTTCCCTGTTGTTACAACAAATGAATCTTGAAAAACAATACATAAAAATATGAAGCAACACACACACAAAGTATGATACACTCATTCGCTTAATTCAATTAATTTTGTTTCTGTATATTTACAAAAAAATATTGTTTCAACGTTCCCATCGATAAGAAATGTGCTGTTTTCCAAATGCGTTATTTTCTAATGTCTTTTTTTATTATCTAAGTAATAAATTGAGCAACGGAGAGTTGGCAAAGAAAAGAAAGCATCCAGCGAGCACCAATCAAAGAAATCCAAAGAAGAGAAATGCATTGTTCAAACATGTTCCTAAATTATATCACGTGCCAGAAATGTAGACAGTAACTGTCTATTGTTGTTTTTCGTCCGCGTTTGACAGTCCATAATTTTCGAAAACGTATTTTCCGAAAATGAACTGATGACAGATGTGGGATAAACATATTTTCTTTTCTTACAAATCCGGTAATGCTTTCCTAACGGGAATCACACTAACATCAACAACAATAACAACAAAAAAGGCGATTTTCAGACGAAAGATAAGATTGCAAATACAATAACCACACTATACAGAGAAACTCCAGTCAGACGTCTAATAAAAAATAATGCGACGAAAAAATATTGTGGGCCAAATCTGCTCCGTCATAGAGAAAAAGTGCTGTAGCCGTTCTGAATGTCAATATTCAGTGATGGTCGATCTCGGCATTGGACACGCTGCTGCCCAAAATAAAAGAGCAAAAATTGGGATTGATAAAAGAACTGTTGAGTTATTCAGGGAAAATTCTTGGGCGAAAGAAAGGCCGTCGATCATACAGATAGGTAAAATATTTTATGGAAAAGGGGAGTTGTAAGTCTAAAATCGGGAGACAGTATTTCCACGAATCAAATGCATCGAACTTCACAGTCTTGCAATTGAAAAACGGAACTCGTAAAAATTGATTCTCGGACGCTGAATCAGAGTGACTGCATAATGCATTGTAGCTTATTACAGCAGAGCGGTCGTAAAAAATGTTGGAGCGTAAATTTGGTTTTATTTACGAATCGTTTGTTCTCTGGAAGCTATCAGATATGGCTGAGTGTGTGCCTGAGATGAAAGTTATGCATCGATAAGAGTTGGGGAGGGAATCGTGACTTTTTCAGTTGTTCACTCAATTTGGTTTATGATACGACGATGGTTACCCTCCGTCTCACCTAGTTCCATATATGTATAGATACATTTGTGCCGATATATATAACATCTTATGCAAACCGGTCTAACCCAGGATTTTTGCGGACAGAAAGTAATATTTTCAGTTTGGTTCTTTTTAAAACTATATGATCCTCAAGTAAGGGGAAAATGTAAAATTTGCCATTCTTAATAACATAATTTGGGAGACGAGTTAAAAAATAAATTAAAAGATTTTTCTATTTAAAAAACATAAATATCTTTTCAATTTTTGAAGATTTTATGCCATTCACCACCTAAATTAACATTCGTTTTATAATTTGACATATCTTTAAAAATAATTTATTTTAGAAAGTATGTATTTGAAGGCATTTAAATTTGATAGGTTAATTTTTTTAAATAGTTAAATAAATTAAAATTCCGATTATATAAAAAGAAGAAAAAACAATATAACCAAAAAGTAGCAAGATCCTTAAGCTATGAGCTGTCTATATTTCGGAAAGATCGAATTCCAGGTTGTAAACGAATGGTGTGGAGTTGTAAAACTAAATTTCGGAGGTCGCGTCAGCCAAGTAAGAGAGACTCGGCTCTATAATCGGTTAATTTGATTTCAAAGACCAACGCTTCGTTTTAAAGCTATTCTAAGAATGTGGAGTATTAACGTTATGATTTTAAGCAATGATTTCACGACTTGACGTGAGAACGAGGATGAGCCTTCAGCTAGCTTCAAATTTCAAATCACACCAGCGTAACTTTCTTAATTCCAAACTTCTACACCACACCACTGTGAGTTTTTTTCGCACTTATTAACTACAAAAAAATGGCAATTTTCTTTTTTATTTCCCATACTTAATGTTTATCCTTTCTCAGATTCACCACAAGAACTGACAGGGCCGGATTTATGCATTTCTACGCCCTAGGCCATAGCACTTAATTCAGCGCCCTCTCCCCTGAAGCATACAGCGAAATTATAGAAAAAGGCAACGTAAATACGCCTTTAGTTTAATTACTGTGTGTGCTTAAAAACAATGTTTTGTATGTCCAAATCAATACTGACATTTGTAAACGTTTTATAGTCATTTCTTTTATATTTGTGACTCAGGTCATGGCCTATGTTGGGCCTATAAGAAATCTGGCCCTGAGAACTGATGCATCACTGAATTAACTAATTTTTTTCCCTGGATTAATACTGTTTGGAAACTATATTGATGTCACTGAGAACAGGGCTCTTCAATTGTAAATGATATCAGATCATCAGGACAACACCAGCAACGAAATTACTCCCCAGTACTTCCACAAAGCATCAAGAAATGGACTTTTCTCCCATGCCAGTCTGAACTTGCATTTACACACGATTGAGATTCAATTGAAAGGTGTTTCGAACCGCTGGTTCTCCGTTCCCGATATGAGTGAAGGCAGTCGCGAAACCTTTTGTTTCAAAATCCCTTTTCAGATAATGTAGATTTAATTGTCTTGAATGACATCTTTACACTTAACAACATCGAGAGGTTTGGCAATCATTTTTTTTGTTATTTTCTTCGTAAAGCTATCTCCAGTTTTTCTCCAGTTCAATATAAATCGTATAAATATTTTCTATATTCTAGGGCACGTT
Organism: Araneus ventricosus; assembly: GCA_013235015.1. Taxonomy (NCBI): domain Eukaryota; kingdom Metazoa; phylum Arthropoda; class Arachnida; order Araneae; family Araneidae; genus Araneus; species Araneus ventricosus. Next base: position 4,852,926 of record BGPR01000005.1, read on the forward strand.
GCTATAATCAAACAACTCAAGTTGAGAGCACGGGAAAATACGTTGCGTATCATTCATTACCGCCCAGTAAAATAGTACTCTGTATGAAAAAATTACTTATATGCTCGAACAGAAATTGTTTTAAATACCAGCAATCAAAATCCTGTGTAATTAAACTCTATATTTAAAGCAATAATTAGGTATTTTCATGAAATTGATCCTGCAGCTGAAAGGCTCATAGAACCACATATTATGTCATTCACCAGTATATCGGTCGGTCGTAGATTTCTGCGTACTGCCGACCTTAAATGTAATTTACTACAGCTACCATGAATACTAGAGTACGTTAATTACTTGGCAGGTGAATTTGATACTTTATCTGTAGGTTTCTTTCAAAAATTACTAGCCCAGAAATCATCTTATGTTTTAACAATTCTTGCTTTTAAGTAAATATTGAAAGGCAAATTTATTCACGTTAGAATCGAAAGTTTATTTAAGATGGGATAATTTCGGAACTACAGCATTAATGAACTTTTGTGTCATAATACAGCCGTTCTATACATATAGCAATACTCTAACGCTGCATTTAATCAAGTATGGCGTTGTCCGAAGAAGATAAATTGATTTTACTTTGTCAATCGAAAGCATTATTCGACGCTAGAATTTAGTTCAAGTTAAATATTTAATGATAAATTTCAATATTGATTTTGCATGGTAAAAAAGGAATCTATCTTAGATTATGCAGAAATACGTTTAATTTAATGTAATCTTCTATCGGCTGAAGGTCGAATGAAATTATTTTGAATACAATTAAAAATGCTCTTTATTACATACATAAGATTAAAAATTTATCTGTTATACATAAATCATAAGGATATTTAAAATACCTTTTGAAGATGAGATTCTTCAAACCGTTTAAAGCAAACTTTTAAACTTTTATATGAAAATTTGTTTATTCGGAAATCATTCAAAAGGATATGAAAACACTTAAAATTTTCGGAGATAATCATTGCACTGTAGAAATGTGACACCTGAGCTCTTATAATAGTGAGTAGTAGTATGTCTGAATATTTTCGTCAAATGTGATAGCTATTTCTATAAAAATGAAAACTGTTTATTGTAGCAACTTTCAAGAGTAGTTTTAGTAATAAATCTAGGACTTGTTTACATCTAAGCGGAAAATATGATGGCATCTCCGTAAGTTTTAAAACAAAATGATATTTATTGCGATACATTTCATAAACTACGGAAAAAAGAATGCTTTAGAAGAAATTTATTTTTAGCTTATCTTCTCAAAAGAAGTTTATGATAAAACAACGATGGATGAGGATATAACACAGACCTACATTCCATTACTCAACAATTGTTTTAGATAAACTAAGTTTAAAATATAAATGATGACTTCAAAAACATTTGAGTTCTGTGTGTTCAGCGTTTAATATTTACTGAAACTTCAAAAAATTTACTTCGTTACATTTTAAGAATGATTTTACTTCCTTCTGAGTTCGTTAAATTTCAGAAGAAACATCCTGTACCCCTGGGGATACTAAAGATAACAGAAAAATCTAATCGTAGGTCAGACATATCGAAACAAATCATTTTTACATAGTAATATTTTAGCGGAAATGGCATATGTGTGTGCTCGAGGTTGTTTCGACTGAAGAGAACCAGACAATCCAGCCATAATTATTCCAATCAAAGACCTAGCCAAAGAGGGATGCAGTTGAACAACTATCCTTAGCTGGCATATATGTACAGAACAGAACGCCGTCCCTTACCCCCGTACCCGTGACCAGACCGGTCACTGAACGGTTTGACGGGCAAGACACGGGCATATATCTACAGAGTGATTTAAAATGAATGGGGCAAAAAGAATGTATAACTGTGACTGTTGTAATGGATTTATTTTGCAAATACAAATTTTTCCATGAAAACGCACTATCCAAGTTTCTAGATATGTTTAATTTGGGCCCCTCCTGTTACACGACAAATGTCTATGCGGTAATCCAATTCCTTCCTTTTTTTCCTTGCATAAGCAATCTGTCTCCTCAAACTGCTTCACCCGCCTTGCGATGTTATGACGATGAGGTGGTTCTTTACCAAATTTGGCTCGAAAATGTCTTATAACAACGATAAGCGATGACGTTTTTGCGTATTCCAACACACAATAAGCCTTCTCTTTCGTGAAGGTCACCATTTTGAATAAGAGCTCCTCTGATTGCGATTTCGAATATAGAATAATTTTCGCTGCTGCCAGATAAAACTTTTATACTAGCACTTTTATGCTATATTTTCATTTGCTAAATAAATCCAGTATATAAATTTTACGCTGCTCGTCTTTTTGTCCCATTCATTTTGAATCACCCTGTATTTAGTGTATGGAGAAGCTGATGGAAATGGACGAACATTGCTGTGCTTATGTCGTGAAAAATTTCTAAATGGACGTCTGCTCAATAATGAACTAATTGGGCTTTGGTATTGAAGGCTGAGTGAAGCTGGAATTTTCTCAATTAATGAACACAGAGAGAGTTGATATGAAACATCAAGTTTCACACAAGTGGTTTCTGTGCAGAAATGATTTTCATTCGTGTGTCTGATCCATTTTTAAAATTTGTAGGTACTCTTTCAAATCCCACTGTATTATGATAGAATAAAAAATTTTAATGAATATATTTAAAGTATAATTTTGTAAAATATGCGCGTACACATCTACGAATTATCTTATCAACCTTTAATGAACCAGCTTTTGTAACACATACAGATATGTGTAGTAGACCCGTTTAACATTTTGAATACTTTTTGTCACATTTTCAACTTCAACACGCAAGTTTATAAGATTATTTCAGAAAAACGCATTTTCAAACGGGCAGTGGAAGACACTCGTCTGTCACCATCGTATTTATTTCTCATGCATTCATTTTTTATCGTTCGTGCATTTCTACTGACTATATAAAATTTACACATGCAATTTATATTAAAAATTCAGTTAGTTTCTTTCAATAATATGGTAATAAATATACAGTAATTTTCATAATTTTTATTTAAATGTAAATTATAAATGTTATGTATGACTATCCAAAAGAAAGTATAGTTTTATAACATATCAAATGACGAGAAGACTGCAAAAAACTAAAAATGTTCCTTTTTCTGTTTAAGAATCTCCATATGTTAACCAAAAATTAAATTCGCATAAGACAAATGATATAATTAGAAATGCAAGATTAAAAAAAAACTGTCTTAAAAAATACAGGTAAAACATGATAAGCCAGAAATCGTTGTCTATATGACAGCGATTAATTTACAGTGAAGGAATGAAACTGGAGTATTATTGGACACAAAATTTCAAAGAAGCTAAGCTCTTATTCTAGGAAAACTCGCAGAATGAGGTATAATGGGCCTGAAATATTTTAAGAGGGTGTGGACAGACATCTATTATCTGAAGGGTGTTGATACAAAATTTCACACTAGATAGACCTTCCTGTCAATCAAGCCTGGATTAAAAATATAATGGTATGGTAAACCTGGTAGAATTTCCCCTCTTTATGATTAGAAGGTTTGAGGGTGTCATGGAAACTCTAGGGAACAAGAGATTACTTTAAGATAGAAAGTAATTTTATTGACGAAGAATTACTAAGTTAATTTCATCCTTATTTGAATTACCATGACAGCGACATCTTCTGAGTATAGTAATTATTGGTGATAAAATCATAACTAATAGTAAAGAGGCGCAAACTTTTGGATAGCTACTTATTCATTAGCTTATTCAACAGACCGTAAAATGCTGCACTATTAAACTTGTACCTCTCATATATTGTTTAAATACATGTTATTGCCATTGCAACTGAGGCTTTATTCACAGGCAGCGTAATGAAATTTATCTTAGACATGTACTTTAAGAAAATGAAATGTACAGATGAATGTTAGCTCTCCTATTTTGTAACTAATTAACATTCCAGGAAAATATTAATTTTATTTCGCTATGTCTCAGAATCCCCATTTTTCGTGGTACAGAAACCAGCACACAGAATAAGCATATTATGCCTGAAGTGTTCGTTTGCTAATTGAGCTTTAATCTGCTTAAGAAAGTAAACGTTTCGGGGTGGTGTCTTCAAGTGTAATTTAATACACCGCTTCTCTCTCAGGGTAATCGTTTTCTCAGCAGTTATCTCTCGAAAATATTTCCTTCTCTTAAAGGACAGCAGTCTAAAAGTGTTACATTAATTACTTGTATTACGGTTTTGTTAACCTCAGAGGGAGACAACAATTTTCCGTCTTACGAAGATCCTATATTTCTTTGATGCTTAAAGTTAGTAATTCAGATTATATCCGTACCATTGTCTTTCCCTCGTGGTATTGTTAAAATCTCCCAACGTCTAACAAAATATGATTATCGTTGTAAGCAAAGCTGATTTCATCGATATTGTTTTGATGGGAATCGCTTGCAGGAAATTTCGTCGAAGTAATTGAGTCCCGCGATACAACAGGAAGTGTTTTGACACACATTATAACCTGGAAAATCTTTTCCCCCACCAACCGCTCTATTCGAAGCATCCTCGAGACTTTGTCGTCGTTATGCAGCAATTAAGGCTTATATTTAAACTAACGAGATGTGATTTAAATGAATATGGTATAATGTAGTGTCATTAATAAAGAATAATAAGTGGACAAATTAATTATTTGTAACAAATTTCGCAAATATTTTCCGACTTGTTCAACATTATTTCATTGATCTTAGCTCATGATGCTTAAGATAATTGCCTAATATGCTTGTAACTATTTTAATGCAATTTTCTATTGATGTCGAGACAAATTATAAGTAACTTGTCTTTTTATTATTTCAATAAATCGATGTTTCTAATGTTAAAAGCAAAGAATGGAGTACTTTTTCGGAGTATGTTGCTTAATTTCAATGTCACCCAATTAATTGTTTCTAGTAGAAATATTGAACACATGTTTACGAGCTCTTGCAGTCCTATATAATTTTCATAAACTTATTTGATCTTTTGATTTCAAAAACCATTGTTACATTCAAGAATGGCGCTAGAGTTTGTCTGACGGAGGGGGGCGATTTGCCCGACAGGGGGGCACGATTTCCCCGACAGGGGGACAAGTGTAATGAAATTGGTATCAAATTTTCGCCAGATTATTAATTATCAACTACAGTTGAATACACAGTACAAAAATTTTCCCCGACGGGGGGGACAACATCCCCGAGAGGGGGCCCTGTCCCCCCTCTGGCGCCACCCCTGGTTACATTGAGCGGAGTCTAATCTGTCTCATCGGTAAGTCACAGATCTGAATTTTGATTCCGCAAAAGATCCATCAGATGCACATGAATGGCATAAGTGCTATTTGCAACAGTCTAATTATTACTGTCTTAATCTGTCAAATGCTTCTTCCTCGTCCTCTGCATGTTCAAGATTACGAGATCGTCTCCATTAGCCTTCCTGCAACTCAAAAATGTGTCTTTTGAGCCTTTATGGAAGGCAAAGAATAGACTGTTAACTTCCATTAACGTCGATACTTTGGGGAAACTCGAAACATGTATTGGATCCGCCCATTCAGGGTGGTCATTTAGTTCCCGCAATTTCAAGCGATAAATCTGTCATCAGTTTTTTCTGACTAATAGAATCAATTCATGCTCAGATTACGCACGCCAGATGATTTAATTCATTTGAATTAAATCTATTTCATTTTGACATCCGCTATACATTTGTAGGAGGAAAGAGGATGTGACCTGACAGAACAATGTAAAACAACATACAGCTAGATTTCAGAAAACATGATCATTTACGTTTTTTATGTAACTGTGACATTATGCGAATTGGCTTAATAATACATTAACTTTTTTGAGAGGTTAGGAGGTGCAGAATATGTTTCGACCCAGGACGCAGAAATGTGTAAATCCGACCCTGCTTACTATTCCCACGAAGAGGGTGGATCTTCGTTTAGATCAAGTCTCGGACATCCATTACTTGATAATGAAGCCAAACCTTCCTTTAAGACATAACGTCTTCTCTCCTTGTGCCACTGAAAATCTTATGATATATACTTTTGAAGGAACAAGAAGCATTAATGTTTGCACATTCAGGCCTCATACAATACCTATAAAATGGTTCTTTCACTCCGTGTTATATCGGAAACATGCTGTAAGAAAGGATATCAGAATACCGTGTTGTTTGAAGTACCGTGTTGTGTTGAAACCGTTCTGTAGGAAAGGACGTCAGAAAGTCATACTGTAGGAGACACCTTATTGCATCGAAGAAGTGCCCTATAGCTTGACGGTAGTTCTGCATTTCATGAAAACAGTTTTATCAGAATTCCGTGTTGTAAGAGGGTTGCTGTGCTTAAACCCTCACCTAATTTTTAGCTATCATCTTAACAGTTTTAGAAAAAAGGTTATTTTCCACCTTCTCTGATTTACAGGTGATTTTTAAACAAAATGATTAAAAAATCTTAAATTTAAAATACCTATCTTTAAAGGTGCATGAAGATGTAAGATATGCATACCTATAACTGAAAATTCTCAGCATAAACTGAAACTTCTTTGCATAAACTGAAACTTAACCCTTTGCACTCTATGTCGAGTCAGACTCGACATTCTGAATGATGCATATTTTGAACATTCTTATTGGATAGAGCTTATTATAAAACCATATAATAGTAAAAAAACGCAGATTAATTTGGAGGAATTAAAACAAATTAATAATAATATTTTTCAGCTTCCTAAAGCGCTAAATCAATCCTTACACTCACACGGGTATAATTATGCATCTTATTATCTTTTGGAGTGCAAAGGGTTAATAAGTAGGGGTACGGTGGGTAAAAGTACGCTGGCGGCAAAGAGTACGCAGGGCAATTTTATCTTGTTGGCAACACTGCGGAAAATCGCCACTGTGAACTTTTAGTTCTTTTGCTACTCTCTTGAAATACAATGTATTACCATTGGTTTGCTGCATTTCATTTTCCATTTACAAAACAAAATTCATTTTTCTTACTTTTCTATCTAATTTTTCGATCATAGAACACAAAGTGTTAGTCAATGCATAGAGTGAACGAAATATTTAACCTCTTAAGGACATAACCCGATTTAACTCGTCCTAAGTACCATAGGTTTCAAAACAAGTCCGTCATTAAGCGGTTAAAAGCGTATTTCAAATTAAAGGATGTATCATGAACTTTAAGTGAGTGTAGATTTAGTTTATATATCTATGGAGTTTTGGCACCTAGTTGCAGCTTAGTCAAGCTCTAATGAGGAGGCCAAGAGTACGCAGCAACTGTTCATTGTGTACTCTTAACCTGCCTAAGCTAATGTTAGCTTTGACTTCATTTTTTTTTTTTGCAAAAACAATAAAAAATTGTGTACAACCGAATAACTCTGCTGTAATATTTTATTAGAATACAGCAGTAGTATTTTACTACAAAATAGTTTCATAGTGACATGATTCTATTTTTTTAATTAGTCAAAATATCATCATCAGCCTATTTCATTGTTTCTCTCAAACTTTTAATGTATAGTGATGTTTTATAATTTGTTTTAGCAACTCATTTATTACAAAATCTCGCCTTATCAAAGGCAAACAGATAGATACCTCTCATACGGAATTAACTGAAGAAATTACCCGAAGTTGGAGGCTGGGAGGAGTAAAAGGGAAATGGCTCGAGGATTGAGGATGAACGAATACACCCTGCGGAAAAATTGAAACCTGTAGGTTAATAGGCCTACTTTCTTTTATCAATTCTGCGTTTGTTTCATCTTTTAAGCAATACTTAGGCCAACAGAAAATCCTACCTGAAATAAAATTGTTGTTAGCTTTAATTCAATTTTACAGCTTCCAAAGCAAAAGGAAAAAGGACAATATGAACCAGAAAAAAAAGAGACCTGTGCTTACGTCATAAATCACGACAACTTCTCCTTTTAACCCTTAAAAGGGCCATTTTTCTAATAGTGTTATAGTAAAATGGTTTTGAGATTGAGATTCATTTAAGGAAAGAAATTCATTAAGCTTATTCTATGGCATTAATTTTTTGTTATTAAATTTTGCTAATTAATAATTTCTTCTAATAATTTCTTTAATAACTTCGCTATGGTTTGAGAAAAGAAATTGGAACATCTAGGTTTTTATTTCATCGAAAAATTAGGGGAGAACTTATGCCAAGCTTAAAAAATGCATTTAAAAATTGATGAAGTTGGTGGGAATTATACATACCACGGCCTTATAAAAGGTTAAAGCCTTTTTGGAAGAAAATGAAAACGATGAAAAGGAAATGGAACGATGAAAAGACAGAATTTCCTTAAAAATAATTTAAGGAGATTTTAAAACAAAACGAAAAGAAGCAAATCGTAAGGAAAGAATTGAATTTTTGTTATGACGACAAACAACCACCAACTAGTTCAGACTAAGATTTCTGCTAATTATAATACTTTAATTATTTCCTAAGGATGTGGGAATTCCTGTCATGAAAATTAGATTCAATGTGGATTATGAAAAGAGTGGTCGCACGAGGATTGTAGCGCCTCCTATATATTTGTATGCGACTATTGTTAGACCAGATCTGGTGCGTACTCTTGCCACCATTAATGCGTACTTTTACCCTCCAGGTCGGCGAAGAGTACACAATTGCCATTTTTTTAGTTGTATTTCTCTTGCTTAAATGACAAGGGACAAAATCCTGAAGTCCATATTTATTGATTCATAATTAAATAAAGAACATTGTGTGAAATTTTGAAGTCTGTATCTTACTTATTTTGCCTTTTATAAGGTAAAAGCCACTAAGTGCGTACACTTACCCTCCTTTCCCCTATATGTTACTGTTAATGTGGTTAATCGATTAGCATGAATAACTACCTGTGAATATGATAAATCAGTTCATCACTTTTACCGGTAATTATTCATACTAACTGGTTAATCACATTACCCTAAAATATATATCTGAAATTTTGCACTTCATCTATGGATATAGCTGAAAATGAAAGAAATGTAATATTTTAAGCATTTTATAGAAGTTTGTAACACAAGTTATTTTATTACAGCAGTTCGATTTCAATCCTTTAGTCTTCTTAAAAATTGGATATGTAAAAACATATCACATTTGCCGTGTATTCATTCATAAAATTTGCTCTTCCTTCTGTGTTTGGATTTTTTTCCATACAAATTATTTTAAATATTATTTAAAGGTATTTAGATAAGATACTATGTATGCAACATTTAATTAACATGTAGGCACAATAATGATAAAAGGATGAGATTATATTTCGGGATGAAACACTCAAAATTTTTTTAAAAGAAATGAATAAAATTTCCATAGAAAAATTGGCTAGAAGTCTTTAAAGCAACTATTATTACATTAAGTTTTTAAATATCAGTTTCTAATTTTTATTTGTTTGATAATCCCTTCGTTTAACTATTAAAAATCAGGTCAATTCGATCAACGATTTCAATAATTTAAATTAAAATTTCAAAGAAATATGTGTCATTAAAGTCACACCACTCAATAAGTGTCCTGTATTTTTTCGTGTCATTGACTAAAATGTTATTTACAGTTTTAATAATATCTTAAAATAATATTTTTACAGTATTCTTTTTCATGGTTTCAGAAAAATGTTTCTTGCGGTCATCAGAGCACCTCACGAAGCCAAGCTAGAAACGTCTGAATTCCTTTTCATAAGGAAAGAAACCTAATAAAGTGTGTATATAATATCACATTTTTCATGTCCATATTCTTATCACAGAATACACTCTTGATAATTGACGATTTTAGTGTTGCAATCATATAAACATCATCTCTACCAGAACATGACGATAGACTTAAATTTAAAACCGCCTCTATTAGCCGCCACCTTCTTAGTAAGAAATCAATGAAAAAAAACGAAAGAAATCAGCCGTAAAATGCCATCTATCTGAACGTCTGAATTCCTTTTTATAAGGAAAGAAACCTAATAAATTAAGTATATAATATCAAATTTTTCATGTCAATATTTTTTTCACAGAATAAACTCTAGATAATTAGCGATTTTAGTGTTGCTGTCATATAAACATCAGCTCTGCCAGAACTTGAGGGCAAACTTAAATTTAAAACCGCCTCTATTAGCCGCCGCCTACTTAGTAAGAAATCAATGAAAAAAAAACGGAAGAAATCAGCCATAAAATGCCATCTATCGACTCTGAACTCAGTCATAGATAGAAGATTTGGTGGGGCGACACCCTATCTACTTCACAGCCCACAAGACAGAGAAAGTGAATAGAAGGGGGGGGGGGGGGGTAAAGGGCCCGGGGGGGGGGATTTTCCCATTCCAAAGAACATTCTTCGGCTAGCACGTCGTCGTCAAAGCTCTTTATCTTTATGAGGGAGGGGGAAGGAAAGTCCGAAGACCCCACTTCCCTCATCTGTACCAGTCATCGTCTATGGAATGTCAATGTTATCGACTACCGTTATGAGAAGACGGCGATATTGGAAAGAAGACAGATGCCCCCGGATGGATAGATTTTGTTGCTTTTCCGGCGCAGGCCACTGCTTTTCCACCTGAGCACCTCGCCTTTATCTGCTAATAGAAAGAAGAGTTTTCAATCTGTCAGTCTTACCGAAGTTAAGTTCATGCACCTTAACTGGGGAGTCAAGATATGGTCATTTTTGGAATGCATGTTGAAAGTTCTGATGGTAGTTTCATGAGGTGGAGACTGATGAAACTGTTCTTAGGTCTTACGATGAAATCGCTTTCATATTACGCCTAAAACAAATTGGAATGATAATTAATTTTCAGTTTCAGTGGCTTTTATTGATATTTTAATAAGAAAGCTCAGTAGAGTTCCAATTATCCAAATACCAATTATGCGAATCTTTCATTATCCGAATCGATTTTGGAAGAAAGAGGAAAAGTGTCAAAATTGGGAAATGAAATAAAGAGAACATGAGCCCTTTCACAACCGAAGGAGGTAATTTTTAGCAAATAAAATGGGGAGTATACAAATTGTATTTTTCATACGTATTAATTAAGACGCATGTATGTAATGAACCTTCATACATAATTTAATTTGTAGTTTCTTTTTAATTTAAATTTACAATAATTACAGTTTCTGTAGCCAATGCGTGTTAAACTTAATTTCCTGAATGAAAGTTGATTTTCTTCTATGTCTAACGTCGTCTAAACACGTTTAATTCGGATAATTTATTTGAGTTCTACTGTAGTATCGAGGAATTTTTAATATGCCATCCTATCTAAAGAAAATGTATATAGTGGGAAGCTTTTTATGAACATTTGAGTATTAATAATTATGATAGTTATAATGATTCTACTTGATAATTAGAAGTGTGCAAGATCAATGTAAGTTCTCTCAATTATAAAAAAAATTAAATCACTATACGTCATTTTTGACTAACTTAATCGACTTTCTCGTGTCAGAGCAATGCGACAATTTAGAAATTAGAAAGTTGCCATGAATTTGTTCGTAAAGAATTAATAAAGGAAAGAAAGTTAACGTAGAGGAAAAAAAAGATTTATCTCCTAACGAGTTTCTATATTTATCTCAACAATATCAAATACATCGTCGTATTATTTAACAGATAAAACGCATACATTAAGAAATTAAAACATTAGAACAATGACAATATTTGAAAATTAAGGAAATGAGAAACAACTATAGCCTCAGTCGCTTCCAGAATACGTGATTATCACGTGATCATCATTTAGATTTAATAAAAAGATTTCAAATTCAATTTGAACTACTATTATAAGTTTCATTTAATATGCATTTTTGTTATATTATATTTAGTCATAGAAATAATATATATTTATATATATATATATATATATATATATATATATATATATATATATATGCATATACACTATATCCACTTAAAAGAAGATCCGGACACTTGCATATTTTCATTTTTTAGAATTCTCTCAGAAATGGTTTGAATCTGACGACCTTTAAACCTCGGTCATGTAAAAAGAATAGACAAAAACTCACATTTTACATTGAATTCGATCTCAGGGGCAATTAGGGACCGTCACAAACTGATAAGACAAAAACAGTTTTTGGAACACCGCGTTCACAGAATACCGATAACAAGATGAAATTTCAAAATGGTAATGTATAATGTACATAATATTTACGGAATTTTCGAAACACAGCACAAATATTTGGGAAGATATAAAGGTTTTCTAAAAATCCAAATTTTCCCACCTGTTTTTTGCTTATAACATGCAGAGTTTTCTGTTATATTATACGAAACTTGCAGAAAAGATGACAATATGTTAGAAAAGCATTTTGTAAAAATTTGAAAAAGAATGTTTGTATATTGAAGGAATTATGAGTAGTTTTAGTAAATAATGTTTTACTGCGCATGCGCGAAACATAGTGTAATTTTTCTTTCAAAACTTTAAAGCCAGATATATAGGGCAACTTATTTAAAAATATTCAGTTCAATATCATTAGTATTCAGAAAGATATCGACATTACAACGAGCAGAATTTTAGCTCCTGTCGAAGAGAAGCTAAAAGATGAGGGGTTGTACACAAATTGAAATTTTTTAAACTTATATCTTTGAATAGTTATATTGAATTGTATAGTGGTTAGAATTTGCTGAATACCCATGAAGACTTATCAATTACATGCATAACTTAAATTCCAGCTAATTAGGTACTATAAATAACAAAAATTTTATTACTTTAATTATATTATTTACATGATTATTAACAAGTTACATATTACTATTATTTTACGGCCAAAAGATATTTTTAAATATATTTCTTTTATGGCGAAACGATTTTTTATCTAATTAATTTCTTTTTTTAAAATATTTTAATAATTCTACATGTATATTTTTTATTCGTTACGAATATTAGATGTGTTCATGGGTGTTCAGCAAATTCTAACCACTATACAATTCAATATAATTATTTAAAGATATAAGTTTAAAAAATATCAATTTGTGTACAACCCCTCATCTTTTAGCTTCTCTTCGACAGGAGCTAAAATTCTGCTCGTTGTAATGTCGATATCCTTCTGAATACTAATGATATTGAACTGAATGTTTTTATATAAGTTGCCCTATATGTCTGGCTTTAAAGTTGTGAAAGAAAAATTACACTATGTTTTGCGCATGCGCAGTAAAATATTATTTACTAAAACTACTCATAATTCCTTCAATATTCAAACATTCTTTTCCAAATGTTTACAAAATGCTTCTCTAACATATTGTCATCTTTTCTGCAAGTTTCGTATAATATAACAGAAAACTCTGCATGTTATAAGCAAAAAACAGGTGGGAAAATTTGAGATTTTTTAAGAAATCCTTTATATCTTCCCAAATATTTGTGCTGTGTTTACGAAAATTCCTGTAAATATTATGTACATTATACATTACCATTTCGGAAAGTTTCATCTTGTTATCAGTATTCTGTGAAACGCGGTGTGCCAAAAACGTTTTTGTCTTCATCAGTTTGTAGACGGTCCCCTAATTGCTCTCAGGACCGAATCTTCAATGTAAAATGTGAGTTTTTGTCTATTCTTTACATGGCCGAAGTTTAAAGGCCGTCAGTTAAACTATTCTGGAGAAATTCTAAAAAATGTGAAAATCTGCAAGTGTCCGGATACTTTTGGGCATATAGTGTATATATATACAAAACAGTCATAAACTATCACAAAGATCGAAGACTTCCAAAATGAATCAGAGCGAAAAACAACAAAAATTCATAACTGAACCAAAGAAAAACTAATTCAAAATAGAAGGAGAAAACTATGGTAAACAAAAATTGGAAAAGGAAAACCTTCAACTAACCCGGTGAATGCACCAATGCAGCATTAGAACCGAGCAGTGAGAAATATTAACAAGAAGAAAGATATATACAAAACTATTTTTGAAAAAGAGAGAACAATAAAATAATAAACAAAACGCTATTGTACAGGATGCGTTGTCAACAGAGAAATCCAGTACGAGCGTGGAAAAATTTATTTTTCGGGTGTTTTCTGCACAAATTTAAGCCTAAATGCTGAAAAAGTTTGCTTCCCTGGAACACCGAAAAATCAAAAAAATTCTCGCGTATGGAAAGAAAAAACAACAACAAAAACAGTGTCATAAAAACCAAATATAGAAATGAAATCACCCATTTAAAACAAAAATGAAGAAAAATTCTCAAAACTAACCCCAAAAAACAAGTGGCATCTCGAAGCAT